>JAKOOJ010000002.1:205873288-205935788 GCA_022577455.1 Arizona elegans | reverse complement strand
ACAATTTAAAAGAGAGGTTAGGCCAGGCCGGCCTGCTGAAATAGAAATGTTTTGATGGCATGGCGGAAAGCGCGTAGGTCCGGGATCCTCCGTATCTCCGGGGGGAGCTCGTTCCAGATGACGGGTGCCCCCACAGAGAAGGCTCTCCCCCTATTTGGCCGACGGCACCCTGAGGAGCCCCTCTCTATGGGAGCGTGCTGGTCGGTGAGAGGCTACTGGTGGCAGAAGGCGGTCTCTTAAATACCCCGGTCCTAAGCCATGGAGCGCTTTAAAGTTGGTCACCAACACCTTGAAGCGCACCCGGAAGACCACCGGAAGCCAGTGCAGCTCGCGCAGGAGGGGGGTTCACATGGGAGCGCCACGTCGCTCCCATAACCACCCGCGTGGCCACATTCTGGACCAGCTGGAGCCTCCGGGTGCTTCTCAAGGGGAGCCCCATGTAGAGAGCATTGCAGTAGTCCAGGTGGGAAGTTGTTTTCAGCAAAAAACAACGGCGTTGTTACTAACGGCCGTTACGCCGTTACTAACGGCGTATGACTTAAATAGGCTAAGGGAGTGGCCAATTATCCTCAAACCTTACTCTCGAGGAGACCTCCTCCTCCTGAGTAGCTACTCCTGCCTTTTGGCAGCCCTGCGTGCTCGAGCATTGAGGAGAGGCTCCTCCACTTCGCTCTCTCCACCTGAAGGAGCCTCTGCAGGTTCTGAAGGCCCTGGCTGAGTCTCTGCCTCTGGCACCACATCCTCTTCGGCCTCCTCGCTGTCCGACACGAGCACCAGCTGCTGGCGCGACCCCACACCAGCCTCCTCGTCGTCGGGATCAGCCACGATCCGCGCAGGCCGCTGGCAGGCCACAACAAGCACGGGATCCCACACACATACTTCAAGAGGAAGAGGCGAACACTGCTTGTTCCCAGAAATTTGGATTTCACACCCCCAGCGCCATATGTGTGTTCCTTCGGAAATCTGAAAAGCATCTGATTTGTGTTATTACTCACCCCCTTATAGAAATCCTAGCGATAAAGTCAGTAGAACAGACGCCTGATGACGTCAAACTCAAACACTGACGCAGTTTGTGGCTGTAGCCAACAAGTTGGGGGGGTTTCAAATCTTTGCCATACGCCCACTAGCATTTAATACGGGTAGTCCTCGACGTACGACCACAATGGAGCCCAAGTCGCTAAGCGTGACATCGGTTAAGTGAGTTGCGCCCCGTGGTACGACTTTTCTTGCCACGCTTGCTAAGCGAATCGCCGCTGTCGTTTAATTAGTCACACGGTCATTAAGTGGATCTGGCTTGACTCAGCTTGCCAGACGGTCGCCGAAAGGGGATCAAGTGACCTTGGGACCGTCATAAATGTCAGTCAGTTTTCCAGCATCCAACTGTAAATGACCTGAGTATGGGGAGGCTGCAATGGTCATAAATGTGAAAAATAGTCATTTTTTTCAATGCCGTTGTAACTTTGAATGGTCACTAAGCAAAGTGTTGTAAGTCGAGGACTACTTGTACTCCTTGTTCCACCCCCACCATAATTTGATTCCCTTTTTTGAGGTCCTGAAATATATGCAAGAAAAGAATCAAATTCAAAGAGCAACAAGGATCCCAGAGAAAGAGAAAGACAGATAAGCGTGGATTAACCCCAGACAAATAAACAAGCAGAAAACAATACCCCAATCAAGAGATTATCCAGGACATTCCCACCAACACTAACAAGGCAAGCCACTGGCATATAAACAGATTATCTCTGTTCCCTTCTAGCACCAGTGATGTTATTTGGTTGGGTACATGACAGTCCTCGACTTACAACACAGAAACTTCAATCAATCAGAATGGAGCTGGAAGGGACCTTGGAGGTCTTCTAGTCCAGCCCCCTGCTCAAGCAGGAGATCTTATACCATTTCACACAGGTGGCTGTCCAGTCTCTTCTTAAAAACCTCCAGTGATGAAGCATCAACAACTTCTGGTGGCAAGCTGTTCCACTGGCGAATTGTTCTCCTTGTTACGAACTTTCTGCTTAACTCCAGGTTGCTTCTCTCCTTGATTAGTTTCCATCCATTAATTTCTTGTCTTGCGTTCTGGTGCTTGAAACCCTTCCTCTTCTTTGTGGAAGCCCCTCAGATACTGGAACTCTGCTATCATGTCTCCCCTTCTGTTCTCCAGATTGGCCAAAATCAAATCCTGCAACCGTTCTTCATATGTTTTAGGCTCCAGGCCTTTAATCATCTTAGTTGCACATTTTCCAAAGTCTCAACATCTTTTCACAGATTAACAGAGAGCACCAAGGACCCCATACGCCGCCTCCTCCTCCTCCTCCTCCTCCTCCTCCTCCTCCTCCTCCTCCTCCTCCTCCTCCTCCTTCACCTCCTCTCTTCTTCTAGCTCTGATGATGTTCCCTAGTTGGGTCATGAAACGTCTCCAAGAAAGCAATCAAGATCAGAGAGCACCAAGGACTCCCAGTTCTCCTCCTCCTCCTCCTCCTCCTCCTCTTCCTCCTCCTCCTCCTCCTCCTCTCCCCTTCTAGCTCTGATGATGTTCCCTAGTTGGGTCATGAAACATCTGCAAGAAAACCACCAAGCTCAGACAGCACCAAGGACCCCACAGTTCTCCTCCTCCTCCTCCTCCTCCTCCCTCCCCCTCCTCTCCTTCCTTCCTTCCTTCCTTCCTTCCTTCCTTCCTTCCTTCCTTCCTTCCTTCCTTCTAGCACTGATGATGTTCCCTAGTTGGGTCATGAAACATCTGCAAGAAAACCACCAAGCTCAGACAGCACCAAGGACCCCACAGTCCTCCTCCTCCTCCCATCTCCTCCCCCTTCTCCTCTTCACAAACCCCATGCCCTTCTAGCACTGATACAGATAGATACAGATTAACAGAGTTGGAAGGGACCTTGGAGGTCATCTAGTCCAACCCCCTGGCCAAGCAGGAGACCCTACACCATTTCTGACAGATGGCAGCCCAGTCTCTTCTTGAAAGCTTCCAGTGATGAAGTTCCCACAACTTCTGAGGGCAACTTCTGTTCCATGGGTTGATTGTTCTCACTGTCAGGAAATTCGTCCTTATTTCCAGGTTGAATCTCTCCTTGATCAGTTTCCGTCCATTATTCCTTGTCTGGCCTTCAGGTGCTTTGGAAAATAGCTTGACCCCCTTCCTCCTCTCTATGGCATCTCCTAAAATATTGGAAGATGCTCTCCTGTCTCCCCTGGTCCTTCTCTTCACTAGACTAACCATGCCCAGTTCCTGCAACCGTTCATCGTATGTTTTAGTCTCCAGTCCCCCAATCATCTTTCTTGCTCTTCTCTGCACTCTTTCCAGAGTCCCAACATCTTTTTAATAGTGTGGTGGCCAAAACTGAATGAAATATTCTAGGTGTGGTCTTACTAAGGCTTTATAGAGTAACTTGGTAGCTCAGTGGGTAAGACACTGAGCTTGGTGATCAGAAAGGTTGGCAGTTCGGCGGTTCAAATCCCTAGTACGGGTCTCCTGCGTGAGAAAGGGGGTTGGACTAGATGACCTCCAAGGTCCCTTCCAACTCTGTTACTGTTACATATTTCTCCTCTGGTCCTTCTCTTCACTAGACTAGCCATGCCCAGTTCCTGCAACTGTTCATCGTATGTTTTAGTCTCCAGTCCCCTCATCATTTTTCTTGCTCTTCTCTGCACTTTTTCTAGAGTCACAACATCTTTTTTTTTATAGCGTGGTGACCAAAACTGGATGTCTTATTCCAGGTGTGGCCTTACCAAGCCTTTATAAAGCGGTACTAATAATTAACGTGATTTTGATTCTATGCCTCTGTTTACGCAATCCAGGATTGTGTTGGCTTTTTTGGGCTGCTGCCGCCCACGTTCGGACGCTTGGCAAACCTGGCGTGTCCATTGCAGCATCTCTGCGTTCGCGTGATCAATATTCAAATGCTGGGCAACCCGGCACGTATTTATGATTGCAATGTCAGCTTGTGTGATCGGAAGGTTTTGCGGACCTTCTGAGAAGCAAAGTCAAACTTAACCATTGCAATGATTCACTGAACAGCCGTGGCCACATAGGTTGTAAAATGGGGCAAACAAACAAACAAACAAACCCTCAACTGTCTTGGTTAGCAAAAGGAAGGCTGGGCTCAGTGGTGGGTCGTAAGTCGAGGTCTATCTGTATTGAAACGTCTGCAAGAAAATAAGCAAACACTGAAAGCACCAAGGACACCACAATACTCTCCTCCTCCTCCTCCTCCTCCTCCTCCTCCTCCTCCTCCTCCTCCTCCTCCTCCTCCTCTCTGCAAGCCCACCTCCCTTCTAACACTGATGATATTGTCTATTTGAGTCATGAAATGCCTGCAAGAAAACCACCAAATTCAGAGAGCACCAAGAACCTTACAGTCATCAGCTCCTCCTCCTCCTCTTCCTCCTCTCCCCCACTCTCCACAAACTCCTTCTACCACTGATGATGTTCACTAGTTTGGTAATAAAACGTCTGCAAGAAAACCACCAAGTTCAGAGAGCACCAAGGACCCCGCAATTCTCCTCCTCCCTCCTCCCTCCCACTGATGATGTTACCTAGTTTGGTAATGAAATGTCTACAAGAAAACAATCAAGTTCACAGCCCATCAAGGACTCTACAGTCCTCCCCCATCCCCCCCTGGTCCTCCTCCTCCTCTCCCTTCTAGCACTGATGATGTTCCTTAGTTCGGTCATGAAATGCCTGCAAGAAGACCACCAAGCTCAGAGAGAACACCAAGGACCCCACAGTCCTCCTCCTCCTCCTCCTCCTCCTCCTCCTCCTCCTCCTCCTCCTCCTCCTCCTCTCCACACACCCTACTCCCTTCTAGCACTGATGATGTTACCCAGTTGGGTCATGAAATGTCTGAAAGAAAACAACCAAGCTCAGAGAGCACCAAGGATCCCACAGTCGTCCTCTTCCTTCTCCTCCTCCTCCTACCTCCTCCTCTTCCTCCCCTCCCTTCCTTCCTTCCTTCCTTCCTTCTAGCACTGATGATGTTCCTTAGTTGGGTCATGAAATGCCTGCAAGAAGACAACCAAGCTCAGAGAGCACCAAGGACCCCACAGTCCTCCTCCTCCTCCTCCTCCTCCTCCTACCTCCTCCTCTTCCTCCTCCCTTCCTTCCTTCCTTCCTTCCTTCCTTCCTTCCTTCCTTCCTTCCTTCCTTCCTTCCTTCTGGCACTGATGATGTTCCCTAGTTGGGTCATAAAACATCTGCAAGAAAACCATCAAACTCAGAGAGCATCAAGGACCCCACGGTCGTCCTCTTCCTCCTCCTCTCAATACACCCCACTCCCTTCTAGCACTGATGATGTACCCTAGCTGGGTCATGAAACGCCTGCAAGAAAACCGCCAAGCTCAGAGAGCACCCCAGGAACCCACATTCCACCCCGATCTTCTCTTCTCCTCTTCTTGTGACCCCTTCCATGGGCAGCCTCCAGGATCTCAAATCTATTTGGATTCCCCCACCCCACCATGCCCCACCTCCCTTCTTAGAGAGGGATGCTGAAGGAAAGGGCTGGACAATTCAGCCAGAGTATGGATCAGTGGTGGGGCAACATGTTTGATACGGTGCGTTGGCGAGGTCCCAAAAGATTGTTGACCTGGAAAAGATGGCGGGGAGAGGATGGGAAAAGGTTCTTTGGGATCCCGGCCTCCGCATTTTCCCACTGCTCTTAAAACTGATTCGATTTGACATTCGGTGGTGGGCGTTGTTAGGAGTCATTCAGGCAGCGCCTCTCCGTGTGTACACAGCAAAATAGTTTCACAATGTCGACGGAGAGGCAGCTCCCTGCCTGCGAGGGAAATCATGTTTCCAAGGAAAGCTGAGAAGAGGAGGAGGAAGAAGAAAGTGGAAGAACCAAGGAGCAATTCAGCAAAATCGCTTCGGCTTTTTAACATAGCTGCCATTGGTGGCAGGCAGGATAAATTTAAATATTTGCGTGGGTTTTTTTTTCTTTTCCCACTTGCAAATCCTTCTTGAAAAGCATCCAAGAGGAAGTCAACGGGCCTAAATCATATTCCCAGAATTTTTTTTTTTTTTTTAAAAAAAATGCAAAGAGAGCGTGGCAGGAAATGTTGGGGCGGAGAGCGGAGTTCAATGGGAAGATTTTAAAAGTGTGGGTTTTTTTTAATGATGTGTGTGAATCATGGTGCGTTCGTTTGGGCAACGATATAGATGGTTCTCGACTTAACGACCAGAGCTGGGAGCAAAATGTCCGTTGGTAAGCAAGGCAAGCTTGTTAAGAGAGTCATGGCCAATCTTTGCTATGGTTGTTATGAAGTGAATCGGACAGTCAGTAAGTGATTTTAGCTTCCCCCGTTGACTCTGTTTGCCGAAACTGCACTGAAAAGTGTTTTATTGTACTTACAACCGATGCAGGATCCCTAGCGCAAGGGTGAAATGTTCCTGGTTCGGACCGGATCGCCCGATCTGGTAGCGATGGAGGCAGGTGATTCGGAGAACCGGTAGCAAAAATCCCTGCCTCTCCCCCCATGCCCAGCTGAGCCGCGCAATCATCAGAGGCTTTTTTTCTTTTAAAAGCCTCTGACGATCCAAGCTGAGTTGCCTGATCGTCAGAGGCATTTAAAAGAAAAAAAGCCTCTGCCGATCAGGCAACACAGCTTGGATCGTCAGAGGCATTTAAAAGAAAAAAAAGCCTCTGCTGATCAGGCAACTCAGCTGGGATCGTCAGAGGCATTTAAAAGAAAAAAAAGCCTCTGCCGATCAGGCAACTCAGCTGGGATCGTCAGAGGCATTTAAAAGAAAAAAAAGCCTCTGCCGATCAGGCAACTCAGCTGGGATCGTCAGAGGCATTTAAAAGAAAAAAAAGCCTCTGCCGATCAGGCAACTCAGCTTGGATCGTCAGAGGCATTTAAAAGAAAAAAAAGCCTCTGCTGATCAGGCAACTCAGCTGGGATCGTCAGAGCCTTTTGAAAGCATTTTTTCGCCAATGAGGTTGTAGAAAAAATGGTTTTAAAAGACAAAAAAAAAAATTGCCCATGCCCACCCAGTCACATTACCACCACGACCACCAAGCCACTCCCACAGAACCAGTAGTAACAAATTTTAGATTTCACCATTGCCCTATCGTCACATGATCAAAATTCGAATGCTTAGAACCAGCATATACACGGAGATCAGAGATTTTACGAATTTCTGGGGGCAGCTCGTTCCAAAGGGCAGGGGCTCCCACAGAGAAGGCCCTCCTCCTGGGTGTCGCCAGCCGACATAATTTGGCCGATGGCACCCTAAGGAGACCCTCTCTGTGGGAGCGGACTGGCTGGTGGGAGGCTACTGGTAGCAGAAGACGGTCTCAAAGGTATCCAGGTCCAATGTTTTTGCCCTCCCCAGGCTTCAGAGGCTTTTCTTGAGCCTCCAGGAGAGCAAAAACAGCCTCCCCAGGCTCCGGAGGCCCTCTGGATGCCATTAACGGGACCGTTTCCGGCCTTCCTGAACTTCCGGTAGGCCTGTTTTTCACCCTCCCCGAGCCTCTGTGCCTGCCCTGCACTTACCTGCATCGAAACGGAAGGCGTGGGGACTCCTAGGAGGGGAGGGGAGGAGTGGGCAGGGCCAGCCAGGAGTGGGATTTGGGGGTTCTCCGAACTGCACAGAATCTTAGCTAGAGGTTCTCCCGAACCCCTGCGAACCCCCAACAGCCGACCTCTGCACTCGTCCACTGTTTCCCCCCCCCTCCCTCAACATCTGCCTAACCAATTGCATCCTGCAAGGTTGGGACACAATTCAAATGCTCGCGTTTAACATTTTTTATCCACCTGTCAAGGAGCTGGGACTGTCAGATGTTGTTGTCGGAGATTGTTAAAGGCATAGTCATTGCAGGATGTAAGCTGTTCCGAGCAAGGCTGCCTTTTGCAATTGACGGATGGTATGTCAGTGCCAATATTATTGTTGTTATTATTCAGAAGGCATCGCCTGATGTCATCCCCAAACAAACAACCTGCCTAGTGAAATGGCTCTTAGGAACAGAGCCAACAACCGACTCGTTCTACAGCAGTACAGGTAATTCTTCACTTACAACAGTACGTTTTACACCTGGGCAGGAAAAAAAACCAAAGCTAATAATGTAAATGAAGCGGGCTCTGATAGATGACCACTGGATAACTTTCTATTCACTCTATTCTAAAAAGCAATGCATCCGGTTGGAAAAAGTACAAACTCAGCCAAAATCCTTTTGGTTCCTCTAGGTAAGTTGTCAGAAGAAAGGAACCTTCTAATGACATACAGCTTAAAGGTTGGTTAGGTCAAGGGGATCCACATGAGTTAAAAGTTGTCTATCGTCAGAAGATGATTTGAGTCTATGCTTCAGTCATCTACAAAAAGAATTATGACTGTTTTGCAAAGAAACTCAGTAATTAGGAAATGTCAATTAAAAATGACAAATGTATATGACCATATGAATTGCTGAGTTAACAGAATCCTTTGTCTAGAAGGGTATAAAACCATTGTACCTAATTTCTGTCTTTGTTCAACGCTTCATGTACAGAGCTTTGAACCTATTGCACAATACACAAATTGTCTCTGATTAATCCAAAAGTTGTGTTTCTCTTATTAAATCCACAACACAAGTACAGATTAGGCGAAACCAGGCTCAAAGACAGTAACTGTGACCTTGGAGTCCTAATGGACGATCATTTAAACACAAGTCAGCCGTGCCAAAAAAAGCTAATACTATCCTAGGTTGCATTAACAGTGGGATAGAATCAAAATCACGTTAATTATTAGTACCGCTTTATAAAGCCTTTATTTATTTATTTATTCATTTTATTTTCTATACCGCCCTTCTCCCAAAGGACTCAGGGCGGTGTACAGCCTGATTAAAAGCACAGAGACAGACAAAAATTAAAAAATAATTAAAATTATTAAATGATAGGCCCAATTTATAAAAACCCAAATTTAAAATCCCATTTTTAAAACCAATTAAAATCTTTACCTTGATAGCCCAGCCTGGCGGAACAACAAGGTTTTGAGGGCACAGCGAAATACACGGATAAATAAATAGTAAATAATAATAAATAATAAAGCCACACCTGGAATACAGCATCCAGTTTTGGTCCCCACCTTACAAAAAAAAGATGTTGAGACTTTGGAAAAAGTGCAGAGAAGAGCAACTAAGAGGATTAAAGGCTTGGAGAGAAAAACATATGAAGAACGGTTGCAGGGATTGGGTAGGTCTAATTTAATAAAAACAAGGATTGGGGGAGACATGAGAGCAGTACTCCAGTGTTTGAGAGGCTGCCCCAAAGAAAAAGGATCAACCTATTTTCCAAAGCACCAGAAGGCAGGACAAGAAGCAACGGATGGAAACTCATCAAGGAGAGAAGCAACCTGGAATTAAGGAGAAACTTCCTAACAGTGAGGACAATTAACCTGTGGAACTGCTTGCCACCAGAGGTTGTGAGTGCTTCATCACTGGAGGTTTTTAAGAAGAGACTAGACAGCCACTTGTCTGAAATGGAATAGGGTCTCCTGCTCGACTAGAAGACCTCCAAGGTCCCTTCCAGCTCTATTCTGATTGGTTTAGTGTCCATTTGAAGTTACAACTCTTAAAGTTACTGGAGCTGAGAAACATTGATGTTATCCGCCATGATTCCTAGATGTTTCTTTCCTAAACTATATTTTCATTTGAATCTACATTGAATTATTTTTTAAAATTTTTTTTTAATTTTTTAAAATTTGATTTATATGCCGCCCTTCTCCGGAGACTCAGGGCGGCTTACAGTGCGTTAAGCAATCGCCTTCATCCTTTTGTGTATTTATACAAATTCAGCTTATTGCCCCCACAAACTGGGTCCTCAATTTACCTACCTTAGAAAGCATGGAAGGCTGAATCAACCTTGAGCCTGGTAAGATTCGAACCTGCAGTAATTGCAGGCAGCTGTGTTAATAACAGGGTGCTTTAGACCACTGTACTACCAAGACCTTGAACCTGGTGAGAATTGAACTCGCAGTAATTGCAGGCAGCTGGATGTTAAATGCTGCCTTAGGAGGCATTAGCCTCCTACGCCACTCAGGCTCAATAGCTCAATAGAATTATAGATTCTATTGGAATCAGATAGATCAACCAATGGATATAGATAAAGATATATATAGTCCTGGAAGTTACCACATTCATTTAGTGACTGTTCGAAGTTACAATGGCACTGAAAAAAGTGACTTACGACCGTTTTCCGCACTTATGACCATTTTAGCATCGCCACGTGATCAAAATTCAGACACTTGGCAACTGACATGTACTTACAACCGTTGCAGTGTCCTGGGGTCAAGGGATCCTCATTTTGCGACCTTCTGATGAGCAAAGTCCACATTTGGACAATGCAGTCCAAAATCTGCATTGAGTCGCTTAACAACCGGGGCAAGGGAGGTCGTAAAATGGGGCAAAGCTCACGTAACCGCTGTTGGATGGACAAAGAGCTCAAAATAAAATCCGAAACTTAATGACTCTATACCAGGGATGGTCACTCATGCCCTCGTCACCTCCCACCTGGACTATTGTAGCGCTCTCTACATGGGGCTCCCCTTGAGGAGCACCCGGAGGCTCCAACTGGCGCAGAGTGCGGCCGCACGGGTGGTTATGGGAGCAACATGGCGTTCCCGTGTGACACTTCTCCTGCGTGAGCTGCACTGGCTCCCGGTGGTCTTCCGGGTGTGCTTCAAGGTTTTGGTTAGCGCTCCATGGCTTAGGACCTGGTTATCTACAGGACCGCCTGCTACCACCAGTAGCCTCCCACTGGCCGGTACGCTCTCACAGAGAGGGACTCCTCCGGGTGCCATTAGCCAAACAATGTCGACTGGCGGCCCCCAGGGGGAGAGCCTTCTCTGTGGGGGCACCTACCGTCTGGAACGAGCTCCCCCCGGAGATACGGAGGATCCCGGATCTGCGCACCTTCCATCGCGCGCTTAAGACTTTTTTATTCCACCAGGAGGGCTTGGCCTAATCTTTTCCCTCTTTTTAATATGTCAATTTTAATTTGTTTTTAAATTATTGGGGTGTTTTAATTCGTCTGGGCCAAAATGGTTTAATTCGATTTTATCTGGTTTTTTAAATTTTTGTATCTATGTTATTTTATTGTTTGGCTGTTCACCGCCCTGAGTCCTTCGGGAGTAGGGCGGTATACAAATCAACTAAACTAAACTAAACTAAACTAAACTAAACTAAACTAAACTAAACTAACCTTTTTGCCATCACGTGCCAAAAGCAGGGGGGAGTGTGGGGGGGTTGGGTGTGCCTACACCCATAATTCTGTGCACCCCGCCCCCGCGCATGTGTGCACACACACACCCGCGCTTCCCTCTCTTTTGGCACGTGATGGCCTAGTAGGCCTGTTTTTCACCCTTCCTAGGCTCCAGAGCCTTTCTAGGAGCCTGGGGAGGGCAAAAACAGCCTTCCCACCCCACTGGAGGCCCTCCGGAGGCCAGAAACGGCCTGTTTGCTGACTTCCAGGCCCAAAACACCCGAAAATCAGCTGACTGGCATGCGCACGTGTGCCAGAGCTCAGCACGCGTGCCTGCTGATATGGCTCCGTGCACCAACTGTGGCACGCATGTCGTAGATTCGCCATCACGGCTCTATACGTTAAGTCCGTTGATGTGCACAAAGGCAGAAAGACACACTTGGAAAAAAATGGAGAGGGAAGGAGTGGAGTTGATGGAAAAGCCGAAACTGGCCGTCTGAACGAAAGAGAAGACTCGGTCTAGTTTTGTTTCCATTTGGAAAACCAGTTCTGAATATTTTTGTCCTCGAAATGTCAAAGAATAAAGAATAAAATCCTAATTTTAGGTTGGGAGGATGAAAGCGGTTTTGTTGTTCTAGGAAAGGTTTGAAATGTTGTGCAACGTAAGGAGCCTTGGTGGAGCAGCGGACTAAAGCGCTGTTAAATAGCACTTAGCTGCCAGCTGCCTGCAATTATTGCAAGTTCGAATCTCACCAGGCTCAAAGTTGACTCAGCCTTCCTTCCTTCCGAGGTAGGTAAAATGAGGACCCGATTGTGGGGGCAATAAGCTGATTTTGTATAAAAAAGAACACCGTTTGGGTGGGGGGGCGAAAGCCCTACTAAGCAGGTATATACAAAAGTATGAAGACTATTGCTTCACGCATTGTAAGCCGCCCTGAGTCTCCGGAGAAGGGCGGCATATAAATCGAACCAACCAACCAACCAATCAATCAATCAATCAATAAAGCAAAAAGTTGAGGCTGCAGAGGGACAGGAGGGAGGGGTGGAAGTGTGGGTGGAGGACTGTCAGATGCTTTCATGCTCCCTGAGCTTGGGTGTTTTTTTGCAGACGTTTTATGAACCAACTAAGTAACATCATCAGTGCTAGAAGGGACTAGGATATATCTGTATCTAATCTATATCTATATCTGTATCTATAACATCAGCACTGATGATGTTACCTAATTGGGTCATAAAACCTCTTTAAGAAACAACCAAGCTCAGAAAGCACCAAGGATCCCACAGTCCTCTTCCTCTTCCCCTTCCTCCTTGTCTCTGCAAACCACACTTGCTGCTAGAACTGATGATGTTACCTAGTTCGGTAATAAGACGTCTGCGAAAAAACAACCAAGCTGAGAGAGCACCAAGGACCCCATACTCCTCCTCCTCCTCCTCTCCCCTTCTCCCTCCTAGCTATGATGATGTTCCCTAGTTGGGTCATAAAACTGGGTCATCTGCAAGAAAGCACCAAGGACCCCACAAATTCTCCTCGTCTTCATCCTCCTCCTCGTCCTCTCCCTCCCAGCTCTAATGATGTTACCTAGTTGGGTCCTGAAATGTCTGCCCAACCAAGCTCAGAGAGCACTAAGGACCCCACAGTATTGGGGAGGGCTCTGCTTTTGCCCCCCGCAACCATAGGTGAAACCCAGCAGGTTCTGGAGAACCAGTAGCAGAAATTTTGAGTAGTTCAGAGAACCAGTAAATACCACCTCTGGCTGGCCCCAGAGTGGGGTGGGAATGGAGATTTTGCAGTATCCTTCCCCTGCCACGCCCACCAAGCCATGCCCAAAGAACCAGTAGTAAAAAAAAATTGGATTTCACCACTGTCCCCAACCGTTATCTGCCCCCCTCCATTTTTGCAAATCCTGGAATTATTATTATTATTATTATTATTATTGTTATTATTATTAGTTAATCTTTAGTGAGATTCACAGCCTTTGAGGCTGGTTAATAGCTCAGCAGCTCGAGTCCTAACCAAGGACCTAGGAACTGTTAAGGTATCGTCGGAGGATGTAAGCTGTTCTGAGTAAGGTGGTTTTTTGTAAAGTCAAAATGTTCAAGTCCGGCAAATTATTATTATTATTATTATTATTATTATTATTATTATTATTATTATTATTATGTTTGTTTGTTTGTTTATTTATTTATTAAATTTATATACCGCCCTACTCCCGAAGGACTCAGGACGGTGAACAGCCAAGATTTGTACACATAGTACAAATGTTAAAAACCATTTAAAATATACTAAATACCATGGCCCGAAAACAAATTTAAAACACCCCAATTAATAAGACAAATTTAAAATTTAAAACGATTTAAAAAAGAGGTTAGGCCAGGCCAGCCTGCTGGAAAAGGAAAGTATGAAGATGTCGCCCCTTCCCACATTTTCCTGCCTCGGCTAACCTAATATTCTTCTTCTCCTTTTCTTTGCTGAGATATTCCTTCCTTTCAGGCGATGCTTTTCACAGCCGCTTCCATCCCTGGAAACCCCCCTCCCCTGGTTCCCTTTTCTTCTCCCGAAATTTAACCAGCCTATATCACCCAGGTGCCTTCTGGGAACACCTGTCAGCCAGGTGAGACACACCTGTGTCATTGGCTTTTAATTAACATCCAGGAGAAATTAATTCAAGATCATCCTTCGATGACTTTGGGAGAGTTTCTAATAATGTCTCTCCCTCCGCTCCCCTCCCACCTGTAATCAGGCTGGCTGTGGATGATGGGAAATGCATTCCGACTCAGTGGGAGAGTTTCAGGTTAAACCAAGGTGGTTTAGAGGCTAAGCACCTCTAGGGGAGAAATCTAATTTGCAGCCTGCATTCCAGGCAAGATACAAAAGTCCACCTGTTCAGATTCTCTTGGCTAGCTAGATGGGCAAGCTGATAAATTTAATAAATATCAATTTAAAAAAATAAATATGAAGTTAGTAAATCCATATAAATTTAGGACATAGAGGTAGGCCTCGGCTTACGACCACAATTGAGCCAAAAATACTTCTGTTGCTAAAGGAGACAGTTGTTAAGTGAGTTTTGCTTCATATTACGACCTTTCTGGCCACAGTCGTTAAGGGAATCAATGCAGTTGTTTAAGGTTGTTAAGTGAATCTGGCTTCCCCGTTGATTTTTGTTTGTCAGAAGGTCGCAAAAGGGGATTGCACTGCGACCGTCATAAATATTTCATTTTCATTTTCATTTTATTAAATTTGTATACTGCCCTACTCCCGAAGGACTCAGGGTGGTGAACAGCCAAAAAATAAAACATATAGATACAAAATTTAAAATAGAGATAAAACAAATTAAATAAATTTGGCTGAACCAAATTTGAGTCAATATGAGTCAGTTACCCAGCGTCCGAATTTGGATCACGTGATCACGAGGCTGCGATGGTCATTAAGTGTGACAAACGGTCATATCACTTTTCTCAGGGCCGTTGTAACTTTGAACGGGTCCCTAAATGAACAGTTGTCAGACTACCAATATATATAAATTTAATTAATATAAATTTTAAAAGATAAGCATAGATTAAGTAAAAACCCATAACCAATAAATATAAAGTGAAAATCAATATACGTTTAAAAAAATAAATGTAAATCTAATCCATAAATATAAATTAAAAAATATTTCCTGATAGTTAGAACAAGTAATCTGTGGAACTGCTTGCCACCAGAAGTTGTGGATGCTCCAACACTGGAGGTTTTCAAAATGACACTGAACAGCCATTTGATTGAAATAATACAGGTAGTCCTTGACGTACGACCACAACTGAGCCCAGATGTTGCTAAGCAAGACAGTTGTTAAGTGAATTTTGCCCCATTTTACGACCTCTCTTGCCGCTGTTGCAATAGTGAATCTGTTGCTAAATTAGTAACCCGGTTATTAATTTAATCTGGCTTCCGTGTTGATTTTGCTGATCATAGAAGGTCGCAAAAGGTGACCCCAGGATGCTGTGACCGTCATAAATATGAATCAGATGCCAAGCGTGTGCATTTTGATCACACGATCATAGGACTGCTGCGTCGTAAGTGTGAAAAACAGTCATAAGTCACTTTTTTCAGGGCCATTGGAATTTTGGATGGTCACTAAATGAACGGTTGTAAATCAAGGACTACCTGTATAGGATTTTCTGCTTGAGCAGAGGGTTGGACTAGATGACCTCCAAGGTCCATTACAACTCTTGTTATTCTGTTGTAAATTTAAAAATAAATATAAATTTAATCAATAAATATAAATTTAATCAGCTAAAATAATCTGGGGTTTGGAACCTAGCCATGATCTAAACCAGTGGTGAAATCCAAATTTTTTTTACTACTGGTTCTGTGGGCGTGGCTTGGTGGGCGTGGTGTGGTTTGGTGGGCGTGGCTTGGTGGGCATGGCAGGGGAAGGATACTGCAAAATCCCCATTCCCTCCCTACTCCTGGGGGAAGGATATTGCAAAATCTTCATTCCCACTCCACTCTGGGGCCAGCCAGAAGTGGCATTTGCCGGTTCTCTGAACTGCTCAAAATTTCCGCTACGGGTTCGCCAGAACCTGTCCGAACCTGCTGGATTTCATCCCTATTCTGAGCGTTCTAAACAGACAAATCCACCATTAGGAGCTGTCATTTATTGAGTTGAGCCCTGTTGGCCAACACAGCCGGGGTGTTTTGCAAACTCCGGGCTTAAGGCTGAGCTTGCGGTGTGAATCCAGCCCTTGGAAAAAGAAAAAATCTTGTTCATGATCTCTTTAAAAAATGTAATAACAGAGATCCTTCCAGCCCATAAAACAAGGACTTCCCACACTTTTCTTTTCAAACCTCAGCAAAGGGCGATTCCCAACCACAGGAACTCAAAACGGTGTCTTGTCTCCTTGTGGTACAACTGGCCACGTCAGGTCTTCCCAACGAGTCCAACCAGTTGTCGACTGGCTCTAGGAAGGACGAGCAGTCAACTAAAAAGGGTGTTAATTAACTTGCGCAAGAAGATCTCTGCGGGATATACAATGGCTAGTTTAAGCCGAAGTCATCCCGTTTCGGCCATGAGGACTAGAAACTTGAGATTATAGGGCTGGCTGATGAGTTTCCGTCAAGACAAAGGCTCCCAGGAGCCCGAAAGGCCCTTTGGCAGAGTCGATGCCAGAATTGTGGGAAGGAAGCCAGATTTAATTTTGGTGAGGTTTAACGTTGTTCCAAAGTAAGCGACGAGTTGTTTAAAAGTCAAAATTTGAGGCGGTCATTTTTATTCTGAATTTTTCCTGAGTTCCCTGAAAAAAAGTTGGGAATTTTGCTCTTTTTAATATTTCCACATACACCTTTCTTCCCCTTTTCCGGCTTTTTCCGGTCACCTTTAGTGTCATTGGTGTTTTAGACAAGTAGTCCTCGATTTACGACAGTCCACTGAGCGACCGACCGAAGTTACAGCGGCACTGAAAAAAAGGGACTGATGACGGTTTGTCGCACTTAAGGACCGTTGCAGCATTCCCCGTGATCTCATGATCAAAACCCAGATGCTTGGCAACCGACTCATATTTATGACGGTGTCCCGGGCTCACATGATCCGCTTTGACGACTTTACAGCAAAGGTCAAAATCAAAGGGGAAAGCCAGATCCACTTAACAACTGTGTGACTGACTTATGAACGGCAGTGATTCATTTAACGACCGTGGCAAATAAGGTCGTAACATGGGGCGAAACTCACTTCACAGATGTCTCTCTCAGCATCAGAAACTTTGGGCTCAATTATGGTCATAAGTCAAGGATTATGCTATATTATGATCATCAAGACAAATTCCTTGTGTGTCCAATCACGCTTGGCCAATAAAAAATTCTGTTCTATTCTATTCTATTCTATTCTATTCTATTCTATTCTATTCTATTCTGCATTCTATTCTATTTTCTATTCTATTCTATTCCATTTTCTATTCTATTCTATTCTGCATTCTATTCTATTCTATTCTATTCTATTCTATTCTTCTATTCTATCTATTCATTCCAATATTCTATTCTATTCTATTCTATTCTATTCTATTCTATTCCAATATTCTATTCTATTCTATTCCATTTTCTATTCTATTCTATTCTCTATTCTATTCTATTCTATTCTATTCATTCCAATATTCTATTCTATTCTATTCTATTCTATTCTATTCTATTCTATTCTATTCATTCCAATATTCTATTCTATTCTATTCTATTCTATTCTATTCTATTCTATTCTATTCTATTCTATTCTATTCCAATATTCTATTCTATTCCATTTTCTATTCTATTCTATTCTATTCTGTATTCTATTCTATTCTATTCTATTCTATTCTATTCTATTCTATTCTATTCATTCCAATATTCTATTCTATTCTATTCTATTCTATTCTATTCTATTCTATTTTCTATTCTGTTCTATTCTGTTCTATTCTATTCCATTTTCTATTCTATTCTGCATTCTATTCTTTTCTATTTTCTATTCTATTCTATTCTGCATTCTATTCTGCATTCTATTCTATTCTATTCTATTCTATTCTATTCTATTCTATTCTATATTATTCCATTTTCTATTCTATTCTGCATTATATTCTATTCTGCATTATATTCTATTCTATTTTCTATTCTATTCTATTCTATTCTATTCTATTCTATTCTATTCTATTCTATTCTATTCTATTCTATTTTCTATTCTGTTCTATTCTGTTCGATTCTATTCCATTTTCTATTCTATTCTGCATTCTATTCTATTCTATTCTATTCTATTCTATTCTATTCTGCATCCTATCCTATCCTATCCTATTTTTATAAAATTCTTATTTGAAAAAAAGATTTGTATTGTTCCTTCAGGGAAACAAAAGAAGGCTGTCGTGAATATCCCGATTCTAGGTAGCCCTCTACTTATAACCGTCCATTTAGTGACCATTCAATGTTACAACGGCGCTGAAAAAAGGGGACTTACGACCGTTTTTCACACTTACGACCGTTGCAGCATCCCCAGGCTCAGGTGATCAAAATTCAGACCTTCGGCAACTGACTCGTATTTATGACAGCTGCAGCGTCCTGCCGTCATGTGATTCCCCATTTGAGACCGACCTTCCCAGCCGGCGTCCGACAAGCAGAGTCAACGGAGGAAGCCAGATTCATTTAACGACCGTGTGACTTGCTTAACAACGGCAGCGATTCGCTAAACCGCTGAGGGTGGGGGAAAAAGAAGCGGCTGGGAAATTCTGAGAGCAGAAATTGATGTCTATCTAGGAACGAAATCTTTGGCAAGGAGCCTCCCGTTTTCCCGTACAACGAGGAGCGTTAGAAACGTAACCTTTCCTTTTATCCTTTCTGCTAAAGCCGCGTCTTTTCAGAAGCTCCCACCTCACCCATAAATAAATGCAGGGTTGCCTTTTTTTAAAATAAAAATAAAAATAAAAATAAAAATAAAAATAAAAATATAAAAATAAAAATAAAAATAAAAATAAAAATAAAAATAAAAATAAAAATAAAAATATAAAAATAAAAATAAAAATAAAAATAAAAATAAAAATAAAAATAAAAATAAAAATAAAAACCAACTGATGATTTCAGGATTTATTTAGCGGCCTTTTTTTTTTTTTTGGAAGGCACGGAGTTGGCAAAAAGGAAAAGAAAAGAACGAGAACGAGAAAAAAAGGAACGAGGTGAAGGAGGGACCACAAACACAAACACCCCACCCCCCAAAAAAGGGGGTGGGGGGGAAAGGTTCCTATCTCACTTGCTAGGCTTCTGCAAATGTATCACCAGGGGCCACACCTTGGAGACAGGAGAAGGAAGGAAGGAAGGAAATCAGGAAGTTCTCACCCACAGGCGAGTCTCGGAAGGAAATACCTGAAAATAACAAACAATTTCTTTCCTTTGAATTCATTCCCCCGCCCTCTCCCAAAGGCTTCAGGTGAGCTGCAAACAGGGTCCACCCCCCCCCCCCCACTTCCACCCCCAATTAAGTAAAGCAGGATGTCCGGCAAAATCATTAGGATAATTATCATTCCCTTGCTTGCAGGTTTCTAACCTGCTCAGCCCTTCCCTCGTACACTCCATTCCGATCGTTTCCCCCCCCCCCCCTCCTTTGGATGCTCCGGAAAAAAAAAAAAAAATTGTGAATCCTCGGTGCAATCTTTGAGCCTGTGTGGTGATGCTTTCGTGACCCAACTAGGGAACATCATCAGTGCTGGGAAATATAGCAATATAGATAGGTAATACATATAGAATTTCAATCTCACAAATAAATTCCTGCAACCTCCTGAACTTGAATAGAGGGAACCCCGATTTGATTTCTTAATTTTTAGAGGAGGCAAGTTTGCATTTTGTGTGAATGGAGGCCATTAGATTTATTTATAGGTTAGAATTGGGGGGTGGGGAAAGAGAATCGTCTTCTTTTAACGACCCCATAATCTCTTGCGGGGTGGAGTCTGTCTGGGCCACTGAATGGAGCTGAGTTGTTTACTGGCCGGATGCCGTCCCTGTCGCCAGTACGGAGTTTTGTTCAGCAGATATATTCTCATTTGTGCCCAGAGAGAGGATCGAACTCTCAGCCTCCTGATTGTGAGTAGATGTTGCTTTAAATTTCCAACCCTGAGTAAACTCTGTGAATTATTGAATGCCTTGGTAGGGAAACCTAAGTCCATTTGAATATGCGTATTAATGCATAACCGCTTAACATTCACACCAAGACAGCAATGCATTTAAATGCGCTGGGATTCCTTTTTCGCAACACCCTAGAATGACAATTAAAGTTGCTGTTATTGTTGTTTTTATCATTCAAAATGGCTTATTAAAATAAGTGGGCGGTGTATAAATTAGCTATAATTGGACAGAAATCTCTGGCATCTTTCTTTAGATCAGTGTTTCTCAACCTTGGAAGCTTGAAGATGGGTGGACTTCAACTCCCAGAATTCCCCAGGCGGCCTCGCTATTCAGCCATGATGGTCCTTAAACAGCCCCCCCCCAACTGTGTCATCCTGTCTGAAACTCGGCTTACGACCACGTTCATTTAATGACCGTTGAAAGTTACGGCACTGAAAAAAGCCACTTGTGATCATTTTTCACACTTATGACCGTGGCAGCATTCCCCCATGCTCAAAATTCAGCAGCTTGTCAACTGACTCATATTTATGACGGTGTCCCGGGAGTCATGTGATCTCCTTTGACGCTCTCCTGGAAAGCAAAGTCAATGGGGAAGCCAGATTCATTTAACAACGGTGTGACTGGCTTAGGAACGGCAGTGGTTTCATTTAACGACTGTGGCAAGAAAGGTCGTAACACGGGGCAAAACTCACTTCACCGATGTCTCACTTAGCATCAGAAACTTTGGGCTCAATTATGGTCGTAAATCGAGGATTACGCTGTATTATGATCATTTTTATAAAATTCTTATTTGAGAAAAATGGTTTGTATTGTTCCTTCAGGGAAACAAGAGAGAGCTGTCATGAATATCCCGATCAGAGGTAGTCCTCAACTTATAACCGTCAACTTAGTGACCGTTTGATGTTACAACGGCACTGAAAAAAGGGACTTATGACCATACTTACGACCTTTGTAGCATCCCTGAGGTCCTATGATCAAAATTCAGATGGCCATTGACTCGTATTTATTTATTTTATTTATTATTTATTTATCAAATTTCTATACCGCCCTACTCCCGAAGGACTCAGGGCGGTGAACAGCCAAGATAAAATACAGATAATACAAACATTAAAAATCCATTAAAATTATTAAATTTTTTGGCCAAAACAAATTTAAAACACCCAATTTATAAACAAATTAAACGATTTAAAAATTTAAAAGGGAGAGTTAGGCCAGGCGAGCCTGCTGACGGTTAAAAACCTATTTATGACGGTTTGGAGTGTCCCGGGATCAGGTGATCCCCTTTTGCGACCTTTCGACAACCAAAGTCAAACGGGAAACCCGATTCACTTAACGACCATCTTACTAATCAGCTGTGGTGATTCACTTAACAACGGTGGCCAGGAAGGTCGTAAAATGGGATAAAACTCACTGTGCAGGTTTCTCCCTCAGCAAGATAAATTCGGGCCACAATTATGGTCATAAATCAGGGACTTACTCCCATCTGCCAGAACATTTCCCTAGCACCGTGATGGCGAACCTATGGCACGGAGCCATATTTGTTGACACGCGAGCGTTGCCCTACCTCAGTCCATGTGCGTGCTGGCCAGCTGATTTTTGGGCCTTCCGGGCCCACTGGAAGTCGGGAAACGAGCTGTTTCAGGGCCTCCAGAGGGCCTCCGGGGGTGGGTGGGTGGGGAAGGCCGTTTTCACCCTCCCCAGCTCCTAGAAAGGCTCTTGGAGCCTGGGGAGGGCAAAAAAAATGGGCCTACCGGGCCCACCGGGCCATTGCGTGCCAAAAGAAGAGGGAGAGCAAGGGGGGGGGGCCCTCATGCACGCATGCGTGAGGGGACGGGGCGCATATAATTATGGGTGTGGGCACATGCATGTGCAATCCCACCCACCCCCACTACCCCCGCTTTTGGCACGCGACGGCAAAAAGGTTATCCAGCATTGCCCTAGTAAAAGAAACACGTTTGATTTGTTAATCTGCTAGCTCCAGAAACTCCTTCGCTGCCTCTATCCTTGTTTGAACAGAATAAAAATGAGATTGAATTCCAGAACGAGAAGTCATAAACTCCTTGGTTTCAAAGCATCGTGGTTAATAAGTGACTCGGGTTTAAAACCTGCTTCCCCCCCCCCCCCCGACCTTCATTAATCCTGTTTGCTCCAAGCTATTCCTGCTTACTCCCAGGGTGTGAGACCTCTTGAATTATAAGGAGCTGAGCAACCTTGAAAGATATGAACACAAAACAACTAACGGCTTAGTTTAACCAAGGGTTTCAACCAATTTTGGGAGATCTGGCCTAATGGCAGGATGGAACTTCCTTTGACAGGCGCAGTCTATCCTTGAATCGTCGATGTTAAGAGAAGAGGACCGGATAGAGAGCCCTGGAGTTACCGCCACAGTTAGGCCCAACATTGATGCCGCTAAGAGAAACGTGTGTAAAATGAGTTTTGCACCATTTTAACAACCTTTCTTGGCACGGTTGTTAAGTGGATCACTGCCGTTGATAAGTTAATAAGTTGGTTGTTAAGTGAATCACTGTCATTGATAAGTTAATAACTTGGTTGTTAAGTGGATCGCTCCCACTGATAAGTTAATAATTTGTTTGTTAAGTGAATCATTGTAGTTGATAAGTTAATAACCTGGTTGTTAAGTGAATCACTTCCATTGATTCACTTAACAACTTCATTGTTAAGTGAATCAGTCATTGATAAATTAATAACTTGGTTGTTAAGTGAATCGCTCCCACTGATAAGTTAATAACTTGGTTGTTAAGTGAATTGCTTCCATTGATAAGTTAATAACTTGTTTGTTAAGTGGATCGTTCCCACTGATAAGTTAATAACCTGGTTGTTAAGTGAATCGCTCCCATTGATAAATTAATAACTTGGTTGTTAAGTGAATCGTTCCCACTGATAAGTTAATAACCTGGTTGTTAAGTGAATCGCTCCCATTGATAAATTAATAACTTGGTTGTTAAGTGAATCGCTTCCATTGATAAGTTAATAACCTGGTTGTTAAGTGAATCGCTCCCATTGATAAGTTAATACCTTGGTTGTTAAGTGAATCACTGCCGTTGATAAGTGAATAACCTGGTTGTTAAGTGAATCTGGCTTCCCCATTGACTTTGCTCGTCGGATGGTCGCAAAAGGGGATCCCGCGATCCCGGGTCATTGCAACCGTCATAAATATGAACCAATTGCCAAGTGTCCGAATTTTGATCCCGTGACCACGAGGATGCTGCAACGGTCATAAGTGTGAAAAACGGTCCCAAGTCACTTTTTTCACTGCTGTTGTAACTTTGAACGGTCACTAAACGAACTGTTGTAAGTCGAGGTCTACCTGTCGACTTTTAAGGCTGCAGCGTCAGAGCCTGGCATGGATTGGAGAACTGCAGTCTTGTACACTTACTCACACCCACGCTGGTGGATAATCCTAATTATAGGGTGCAAGAAACACGCCACTCTGGCAAGCCAAATGGGTACCTAAAGACAATACTTTCTCTCCACCAGCCCAGATGGATTCTCAAATGGGGAGCCAAACACTAAAGCAAAAAAGCAAAGAAATAAAATAAAATAAAATAAAATAAGACAAGATCTCTAGTTCTTTCCCACCACTTTCCAAACTTTTCCAAACTTACAACTCGCTTGTTGAAAAATAGCAAAATCAAAAGAGAGAGAGAGAGAGAGGGAGGGAGGGAGAGAGAAGCAAAAAATCTCATATTTCTCAAAGCAAGCCTTTGGTGTGAGGTCAAACGGACGGCACACCTAATTCAAGAATTCTTCAAACTTTTAAGCAATGCCCAATGTCTTCCCAACCCACCCCCACTTCGGAGGACTCGATTCATGTGCTTCAACTTTCTGTTTCCCAAAAATCACAACTTGCTGGCTTCCTGGCAAAGCTATTTGGCAGATTGTTTGGTTTCCCCATCCAATCTCCCTCAAGCTGAAGATAGTGGTATGTTGTTATTTACATAAGTATGAACGTTAGACAAGAAGAGAGGAGAGGAGAGGAGAAATGAGAAAGAGAAGAGGAGAAGAGAGAAGGAAAGAAAAAAGAAAAAAAGAAGAGAAATGAGAAAGAGGAGAGGAGAGGAGAAGAAGAGAAAAAGAAAAAAAAGAAGAGAAATGAGAAAGAGGAGAGGAGAAGAGAAAAAGAAAGGAAAAAGAAAAAAGAAGAGAAATGAGAGAGGAGAGAGGAGAAGGAAAGAAAAGGAAAGAAAAAAGAAGTGAGAAAAGAAGAGAAGAGAAATGAGAAATGAGAGAGAACTGAAGAAGAGAAAAAGAAAGGAAAAAGAGAAAAGAAGAGAAATGAGAGAGGAGAGAGGAGAAGGAAAGAAAAGGAAAGAAAAAAGAAGTGAGAAAAGAAGAGAAATGAGAAATGAGAGAGAAGTGAAGAAGAGAAAAAAAGAAAAAGAAAAAAGAAGAGAAGAGGAATGAGAGAGGAGAAGAGAAAAGGAAAGAAAAGAAAAGAGAAAAGAAGAGAAATGAGAGACGAGAAGAAGAGAAAAAGAAAGGAAAAAGACAAAAAGAAGAGAAGAGGGCAGGGCAGGGGAGGGGAGGAGAGGAGAGAGGAGAAAAAGGATGAGAGAGTGAGGAGAGGAGAGGAGAAGATAAAAGGAAAGGAAAAACAGAAAACAAAAAAAGAAAAGTAGAGGAGAAGAGAAAAGAAGAGAAGAAAAGAAAAGAGAAAGAGAGGAGAGAAAATTAAAAAAAAGAAAGAGGAGAGAGAAAAAGACAAAATAAAAAGAGGAAGGAAGAACGGAAGAGAGAAGGAAGGAAAAGAGAGAAAGAAAAGAGAAGAAGGAAGGGAGAAGAAAACAGGGAAGAGGAGACAAAAAACAAAACAACAACAAGAGAGCAGAAAGAGAAGGAGAAAAAGAGAAAAGAAGGGGGGGAAAAAGAAAAGGACGCCCCTTATTGTCACAGCACGGAAATCTGGAAGAAAGAAGGCGAAGCTTCATCCGAACTCCGACTTTTTTTCTCCAGCCATCCCAGGACCAAACAAAACTTTTGCCAAAAGTTTCTGCAAAACTTTTTGCTTCCGAAATGATTGACAGCTTCTCCCCAGCCTCATCCTCAGCCAGTAACCCCAGCCGTCCACGCTCCCAAAAGTTTCAATCTTGCAAAAATCCGCCAAGATCCTCCTCCTTCCCTCCCCCTCCCTCCCCCCCCTCCGGCCGCCCCATTTTTCCCCTTGCCAAAGTTCATCCTTGGGGAATTCCCCCCCTTCCCCAGCACCCCCATCGGTCCACAACCTCTTAACCAGGAGCAAAAACCTGAAGCCGGCGAAACAAGAAGCTGGGGTCTCTATCTGTTGAATTTCTGCCTGCCTGTTTGCCTGCTTAGCCAGATTGCTGTCAAAATCCCAGCAATTTTGGGATCCCAGCACAAGTTTTACTCAACCGCACAAGTTTTACTCAAGAAAAAGTAGAGTCGTCCTGTGGGAAAGTCGCCTGCTCTTTCGGGGTCCCTCTCTTTAGAGGTTTGAGGTCCAGCAGAAATGTGTAGGGGGGGGTTGAGCCCCAAAATGGGGTGGGGGGGGTGAGGGTAGGCAGGTTGAACCCCAAATCAAAGGCATTTCTTTTTACCTGGTTTGCAAAGAATCCGAGATCGCGGCGCAGGAATCAGCCAGCTGCGGCTTCCTTCTTTCCCAGCAATAACCGTTTTGCTCCTGTGCAGGCAGGCGGGTATTAAATTTACCAGCTGACCTGAGGCTCAGGTAACCAGGTTGCACAACTTCCTGTTTACCTGGGCAATTCTCTTTCCTGTACATTTAAAAAAAAAATTATTATTTTTTTTTGCACACCAGACAGTCTCAGTGCAAAGTTAGATCTCGGAGCTGCCGGTATCCCAGATCTGCATGGAAAGAGGGTGCCCTGTTTGGATTCAGCAAAACACACACACACATATACAAACACACACACACACACACACACACACACAATTATGGGTCGTTGGTGTTCTCTGAGCTAGATTCGGGTGTTGTTGTTTTGGGGGGTTTTTAGGCATTTCATGATCCAACTAGGGAACATCATCAGTGCTAGAAGGGAATGAGGTTGGGGGGGAGGAGGAGGAGGAGGAGGAGGAGGAGGAGGAGGAGGAGGGAGGGAGGGACCAAAACAAGAAGCTGGACACCCTGTCTGTTGAATGTCTGCCTGCCTGTCTACCAGATTGCTGTCAAAGCCCCATCCTGGGAAACTAACATTTTTGTAAATGTATTAATCTAGAGCAGTGATGGCTAACCTTTTTGCCGTCAAGTGCCAAAAGCGGGGGAACTTTTACCAGTGGGCCCGGTAGGTCCATTATTCACCCTCCCCAAGCTCTAGAGGCTTTCTTGGAGCCTGGGGAGGGCGAAAATGGCTTTCCCCACCCCCTCTGGAGGCCCTCTGGAAATGGCTGGAAGCAGTGGTGGGTTGCTCCCGGTTCGCACCAGTTTGCAAGATTTCACTGGTAGTAAAAATTTGTAGAAGTTCCAAGAACCAGTAATAACATTGGCTGGCCATGCCCCCGAACCGGTCCCCAGCCCGGTCGCCGCTCGCTTACCCCGCCCACTTCATCAGAGGCTTTTTTTTTTTTTTTAACTTTTAAAAGCATTTTTTCCACAACCTCTTCGGCTGAAAAAAATGCTTTTAAAAGTAAAAAAAAAAAAAAAAAAAAAGCCTCTGATGATCCCGCGGCTCAGCTGGGATCATCAGAGGCTTTTCAAAGCATTTTTTTCTGCAACCTCTTGGCCGGAGAGGTGGTAAAAAAAAAATGCTTTGAAAAGCCTCTGACGATCCCAGCTGAGTTGCCTGATCGGCAGAGGCTTTTCAAAGCATTAGAAAAAATGCTTTTAAAAGTTAAAAAAAAAAAAAGTTGGCCACGCCCACCCAGTCACATTACCACCCCCACCAAGCCACCCCCACAAAATAAGCCACACCCACAGAACCATTAGTAAAAAAAATTAGAACCTACCCCTGGCTGGAAGGCCCAAAAATCAGCTGGCTGGCGCGCACATGCGCACTGGAGCTGAGTTAGGGCAATGCTCGGGTGCTACAGATATGCCTCCACGTGCCACCTGTGGCACACGTGCCATAGGATTGCCGTCACAGATCTAGACGTTTCCAATTCCTGCAGCCCTTCATCATATGTTTTCACCTCCAACACCCCCCAATCATCTTTGTCACTCTTCTCTGCACTCTTTCCAAAGTCTCCACAACTTTGACAACATTTCCCCTTCCTAGCAGACTCAAACCAGGATCATAAGTGTGAAGGGGTTTCCCCCCCACACCCCCACACCCCATTGGGAGCATCAAAACAACAAGAGCCTCAAATTAGGAGTGAACCTAATTCAATTCTTCCTTCATTTGGATGTGTTAGGATATGGTTTGAGCCTAACAAATTGTCCAGGCAATATATGTGTTCTGTGACTTTAATATGAATTATATATTGTGTGACTTTAAAGTTTTACTGCTGATTCATTGTAATGCTGAGTCATGCTGTAATTAGATAATCACTGGTTGTAAACGTATTTAAGAAAGGTACTGTAACGTATTCAGTTGATGATAAGCTACCATTGTGTGTGGAGTTGCTATCATTGTGCTATCATCGGTTGGATGGATCTGCTACCATCGTGGTTTGTGAACCAGAGTGAGTTTGTTATTCTAACCAACTACTGTTTGTGTGGTAAGAAGAGTTTCTGTATCACTGGACTGATTGAACTGGCAAAGACTTGGATTGATTTAAAGACTACGAGATTGTTTTTTTCCACTATAAAGTAAACTTTTGATAAACCAGTTTGCACATCTCTGATTCATTGCTCTCAGCAACGTTTCTCTGGGCTCTACACTCTGCTGGTGGGTAACACAACAACAATATCCTTAACAGGAGGGAGGGAGGGATGGAAACTACCTAGAATTCCTGCTGGATGAAAAGGTCTTTCTTTAGCTGAAGGACCCTCAAGGTCCCCCCTTCCTCTGGGATTGTCTATCCCCCACCACCACCCCGCCCCGTTGCCTCTGAACTCCGTCCTGCCTGCTCGCACAAAGACCTATTTTATACCAGGCTGCCAACTAGGGTGCTTGGCGATGGGTGCCAAGGCAAATCTGGGGCCAGGCCAAGAACGTAAGAAAAAGGAATTGCTTGCATCCCTTGAACCTCGGCGTGGATTATTACAGCCAGGCGAGAAAGGGGTGGGGGGGGTGCTTTTTTGCAACCGGAGACCCTCCCACCCACCCCTCAAACTCTCCCACTCATGCCAACTAAGGCCAGGTGGATTTTCCTCTTGAAAAGCACCATTCAGAGCTCAACCCAGCGCCAGACAAGAAAGGCTGAGGATCAACAGCTCTCCCTGCCCTTTGCGGCTCCTCGCCAGCAGCTGTTCTGGTGGGACGACGACACACAAATTGAGATATAGAGGAATTAATTTGCACATTCCTGAACACAAGTCTGGGACAGAGGTTGTGCAACTACTTGCTATTTGGGCCATCCGACATTTTTTTTTTATTTTTTTTTTTATTTGATTTATATGCCGACCTTCTCTGGAGACTCAGGGCGGCTTACAATGCATTAAGCAATAGCCTTCATCCTTTTATATATTTATACAAAGTCAGCTTATTGCTACCCCACAATCTGGGTCCTCATTTTACCTACCTTAGAAAGGATGGAAGGCTGAGTCAACCTTGAGCCTTGGCGAGATTCGAACGTGCAGTAATTGCAGGCAGCTGTTCTTAATAACAGGGTGCTTTAGACCACTGTACTACCAAGGCTCTTAATATAATAAATAATAATAAATAATATATATTATTTATTTTATTTTATTTTATTTTATTTTATTTTATTTATTTTATTTTTTATTTTATTTTATTTTATTTTATTTTATTTTATTTTATTTTATTTTAATTTAATTTAATTTAATTTTATATTTAATTTAATTTAATTTAATTTAATTTAATTTAATTTAATTTGATTTGATTTGATTTATATGCCGCCCTTCTCTGGAGACTCAGGGCGGCTTACAATGCGTTAAGCAATAGCCTTCATCCTTTTGTATATTTATACAAAGTCAGCTTATTGCCCCCACAATCTGGGTCCTCATTTAACCTACCTTAGAAAGGATGGAAGGTTGAGTCAACCTTGAGCCTGGTGAGATTCAAACTTACAGTAATTGCAGACAGCTGGTGTTAATCACAATGCTATCAGTCTGCTGAGCTATCCAGGCTCCTCTGAGCTATCCAGGCTCCTTGGAGTTCCCTGGAATTCCCTCGATCTTTTTTTTCGTTGTCGTCGTCATATTTTGTTTCTAATTCAGATTTTTTTCAAAAATTTATTTTCATCATTTATTTTTTGCCTTTTTTTGCCTTTTTTAAAAAAAATTAAGACGATCCTAATATAATACAGGGGACACAGTGGCTCAGTGACGCTGATTTTATCGATCGAAAGGCCGGCAGTTCAGCGGTTCGAATCCCTAGTGCCGCGTAATGGGGTGAGCTCCCATGACTTGTCTTGGCTTTTGCCAACCTAGCAGTTCGAAAGCAGGAAAAAAATGCAAGTAGACAAATAAGGGCCACTTTTGGTGGGAAGGTAACAGCGTTCCGTGCGCTTTTGGCGTTGAGTCATGCCAGCCACATGACCACGGAGATGTCTTCGGACAGCGCTGGCTCTTCGGCTTTGAAACGGAGATGAGCACCGCCCCCTAGAGTCGGGAACGACTAGCACACATGTGCGAGGGGAACCTTTACCTTTACCTTAATATAATACAGGTAGTCCTCGACTTACAGCCGTTCATCGAGGGACTTTTCAAAGCTACAAAAAGCGACTTAGGACGGTGTTTCATACTTACAACCGTTGCAGCATCCCCAGGGTCACCTGATCAAAGTTTGGATGCTTGGAAACTGGCTCATATTTAGGATGGTCGTAGTTTTCTGTGTCACGTGGTCCCCTTTTGAGACCTTCTGATAAGTACAAGCAATGGGGAAGCCAGATTCACTTACCGACCATGTTACTAACTGCAGTGATTCACTTAACACAATGATGGCAAAGCAAGGTCGTAAAATGGAGCAAAAAAATCGCCACAACTGTCTTCCTTAGCAAAGGAAATATTTGGCTCAGTTGTGGTTGTAAGTCAAGGAATACCTATCAACGAGAAACCTAACCTGGCCTAGCTGTAAATTCCACTGAAAAAAACATTCACTGAAATTGACCAAAATGCTTCCTGGAACATAGAATATTGAATCCTTGGTCTGGAAGGGACCTTGGAGGTCTTCTAGTCCAACCCCCTGCTTAGGCAGGAAACCCTACACCACTTCAGACAAATGGTTATCCAACATCTTCTTAAAAATTTCCAGTGTTGGAGCATTCACAACTTCTGGAGGCAAGTTGTTCCACTGGTTAATGGTTCTCACTGTCAGGAAATTTCTCCTTAGTTCTAGGTTGCTTCTGTCCTTGATGAGTTTCCATCCGTTGCTTCTTGTTTCACCTTCAGGTGCTGTTCTGTCCCCAACCGCACACACACACACCAACAGACGTTCAAGAGTTAAAGACCAAACCAGCCGGCAAAATCCTTTTCCTTATGATAACGGAACTTGGCAACAACCTAGTGGCTGCCTGCCAAGAGTTTATTACTCACAAAGAGATAACTTCTCTCCGCTTCTGGTACATCAAAGTAAAATGTCCAATAATTACAGAGTAACTTAAGTCCAAATATAATCCAGCAAAGTCTATAGCAAAAGTCCGGCAATGCAGAATGGCGTGGAAGCTTTCAGCTTTGTTCGTCACAAGGTTTGACTGGCCACCACGCTCCCTTTTATACCCTGTGGGGTGTGGTCCAGTGACTCAGCCTAATCTCGGGCACGCCTTTTCTTCTGTTGCGCGCGCTTATCTCTGCGACGTTGGTGTGGATCCAGCCAAGACTCATTACCCTCATCACTGTCCACCTGTGGCTGCGTGGACGTGCTTGGCCCGGCCCTATCTCTTGCCCTTCGGTGGACACTGAAGGCATTGCCAGAGAGGAGGGTCCTGGAGAGGGAGGCCTTGCCAACTCCTCTCCTTCACTCTCGGAGTCCTCTCCTGCCGATGACACAGGCTCAGGTAACGGAGCCACAACACCGGGCCCACCGGGCCATTGCATGCCAAAAGTGGGGGGAGCACAGGCGGTTGTGCATGCATGCACAGAGGGGCAGGGCACATTGAATAATGGGTGTGGTCATGTGTGTGCGTGACCCCCCCCGTGCTCTCCCCGCTTTTGGCACATGACGGCAAAAAGGTTTGTCATCACTGCCCTCTACCATTTCAGACAAATGGCTGTCCAGTCTCTTCTTGGAAACCTCCAGTGATGGAGCACTTTGCACTGATTACTGATAGTTCTCGATTTATGACCCCATTGGATTATTGTTTGATATCCCAGAATTATTAACTTTGGCGGCCCTGAAGGGGGGAAGGGTGCAGTTCCCCGAAACAGGGCAAATTCTTCTCACGGCCAAGAATGAAATTCCATTTTTTAAAAAAAATGCTTTTATTAGCTGAGAGAACAACGTCAGAAATCTTATTGCCATTGGGGGGAAAAACCCACACAAAATAATTGGTATTTTTCTGAACAGAGTGCAATTTCCTGCTGTCCACTGGTATCAAGCCGGGTCATTCACTGAACTGGTGTGTAAAAATAACACAAATAACTTCCTGATCAAAGGCACACAAGCACCCCTTGTCAAAAGCCTGCTGGGATGGTCACTAATCATCATCATCATCATCATCATCATCATCATCATCATAAGTTTCTTTGTCAAGTATATATAAGATAACAGGTAAAAGTATAAACAGAATTTGAATACATGAAAAGAGTAAGAGTAAAAAGGAATATTAGGACAGGGACGGAAGACACGCTGTTGCACTTATGCAAGGCCCTTACAGACCTCTTAGGAATGGGGTGAGGTCAACAGTAGACAGTTTAAGGTGAAAGTTTTGGGGGTTTGGGGAAGAAACTACAGAGTCAGGTAGTGCATTCCAGGCATTGACCACTCTGTGGCTGAAGTCGTATTTTCTGCAGTTTAGTTTGGAACGGTTTACTATGAGTTTGTATCTATTGTGTGCTCTTGTATTGTTGTGGTTGAAGCCGAAGTAGTCATTGACAGGAAGGACATTGTGGCAGATAATTTTATGTACTATGCTTAGGTCAGACTGAAGTCGGCGTAGTTCTAAGTTGTCTAAGCCCAAAATTTGGAGTCTGGTGGCATCAGGTATTTTATTGCAATTAGAGGAATGGAGGACTCTTCTCGTAAAATATCTCTGGACTCGTTCGATTGTATTTATGTCCGATATGCAGTGCAGGGTTCCAGACAGATGAGCCGTATTCAAGAATTGGTCTAGCAAAGGTTTTGTATGCTCCAGTTAGTAGTACAACATTACCAGAGAAGAAGCTACGCAAGATTAGGTTAACAACTCTTAATGCCTTTTTGGCAATGTTGTTACAGTGGGCTCAGGCACTTAGATCTTTAGAAATGAGTCCTCCAAGGTCCTTGACAGAGTGAGGATCATCTACAAGGTCATGTCCATCTAATTTGTATTTTATATTTTGATAATGGCAATCACGCAACCCCAGGAAAGTGCAATGGTCATAAATGCATGCCAATTGCCAAGCAGCCAAATTTTGATCACGTGAGTGTGAGGATGCTGTAATGGTCATAAGTGTGAGGACTGGTCATAAGTGTGAGGACTGGTCATGAGTCACTTTTTTTTCAACCCTTTGAAGAGTTCCTAGGTGTAGGGAAATGAAACCCAGCTAGTCCTCGACTCACGACCACAACTGAGCCCAAAATGTCTGTTGCTAAGTGAGACATTTGTTCAAAGTGAGTTTTGCCCCCGTTTTTACACCCTATCTTGTGGCCCTGGTGAAGTGAAGCACCGCCGTTGTGAAATGAGTAACACGGTCATTAAGGATGCCACGACGGCTGTAAGTGTGAGAAACGGATGTAAGTGTGAGGACCGGTCATAAGTGCGAGGATTGGTCGTGAGGAGAGCATTCTCTGTGGGGGGCCCTACCCTCTGGAATGAGCTGCCCCCGGAGATTCGTAGGATTCCCAACCTGCGTACTTTTCGTCGTGCCCTAAAAACATTATTATTCCAACAAGCAGGGCTGGCCTAAATAATAATAATATTTTACTATTTTAATGGGTTGTTTTATTAGAGTTTTCGGCCAATTTATTTAATTGTTTTAAATTGCTTTTAATTTTTATATTGTCACGGTTTTATTTCTGGCTGTACCGCCCTGAGTCCTTCAGGAGAAGGGCAGTATAGAAATTTAATAAAATAAAATAAATAAATAAGCAAATAAGTAACTTTTTCCCCCCAGCACTTCGAATAGTCCTTATGTGTAGGACGATGAAGTAGGGTTGCGTCCAGCTCAATGTTCGGAAACACCCCAAAACAACAACAGCCAAACTTTATTTTGGAAGAGAAAAAAAAAATCTGAATTTTGGCTATTTTTTTAAAAAAAATTTTAATTTTTTTAAAATTTGATTTATATGCCGCCTTTCTCCGGAGACTCAGGGCGGCTTACAATGTGCTCAGCAATAGCCTTCATCCTTTTGTATATTTATACAAAGTCAGCTTATTGCCCCCAGAAACTGGGTCCTCAATTTACCTACCTTAGAAAGGATGGAAGGCTGAGTCAACCTTGAGCCTGGCGAGATTCGAACCTGCAGTAATTGTAGGCAGCTGGTCTTAATAACCAGCTTAATAACAGGGTGCCTTAAACCATTGTGCTACCAATAAATCCAAATAATCCAGCCAACTCTTTTTCCCCGGAGCAATTTCCACCTGTCAAGTGGACTCCGTCTGAAGGGGGGGTCATGGGTATGTTTGTGGGGTGGGGGCGGGAAGCCCAGCTGTCCTGACACCAGGTCACCCTTCATAGGCTCCAGTTTGTCTGATACCCACTTCCGGAAGGATCTGTCTCTACATGTCGTTCCCCCCTCTTCTCCCTTCTTGTTTTCTTTCAAAGACAAGGAAGTTGGAAATCCCCACCCAGGTTGGGAAAGGACACTGCGGGAATTGTGCCGCTCAAGGTAACCCAAACTTTGCAACGAATCGTACCAGGGTCCCAGCAGGGAAGGGGCATCCGCGAAATCAGAGTTTGTTGAATTTGGCCACTTTAAGGTGGGTAGGATTCTGGGATCCGCTGAAATCCAAATGGCCAAGTTTATCCCAACCTGTCTCAGCCTCCTACCTAGCACCTTGCAGGTTGCCTTGGACTGCAACTCCCTTCGTTGGTCATGTGAGCTGGGGATGATGGAGCGGTTCTCCCACCCATCAGCTCATCTAAAGTCTCGCTCTAGTTTTTTTTTTTTTTAAGATGCCAGGTAGAAATTGGTCGGTTGGTCCTGTCCAATTGTCCCTTTCTTTTAAATCTCCTCCTCCTTCTCCTCATCGCCTTCTCCTTCTTCCCCTCCACCTCTTCCATCTTCTCCTCATCTCTTCTATCTTCTCATCTTTTCCTTCCTTTTCTCCTCCTCCTCCCTCTCCCTCTCCTCCTCCTCCATCTTCTTTCTAATTTTCATCTCCTCCTCCCTCTCCTCCTCCTTCTCCTCCTCTCCTTCTTCTTCCCCTCCATCTCCTCCACCTTCTCCTTCTTCTAATCTCTTCTATCCTCATCGTCTCCTTCCTCTTCCTCCTTCCTCTCCTCCATCTTCTCCTCCTTCTCCTCCATCTTCTTTCTAATTTTCATCTCCTCCTCCCTCTCCTTCTCCTTGTCTTCTACTCCTTCCCCTCCACCTCCTCCATCTTCTCCTCCATCTTCTCCTTCCTCTTCCTCTCCTCCTCCTCCATCTTCTCCTTCTCATCTTCTCTTCCATCTCCTCCTCCCTCTCCTCCTCCTCCTCTTCCATCATCTTTCTAATCTTCATCTCCTCCTTCTCCTTCCTCTTCCTCTTCTGATACTCCTCCCTGTCCTCCTCCTCCTCATTGCCTCCTCCTCCTCCCACTCCACCTCCTTCATCTCCTCCTTCTCATCTCTTCTGTCCTCATATTTTCCTTCCTCTTCTCCTCCTTCTCCTTCTCCTCCTCCTTCTCCTCCATCTTCTTTCTAATTTTCATCTCCTCCTCCCTCTCCTCCTCCTTCTCCTCCTCTCCTTCTCCTTTCCTTGTCCTCATCGCCTTCTCCTTCTTTCCCTCCACCTCCTCCATCTTCTCCTTCTTCTCCTATCTTTTCATCTTCTCCTTCCTCTTCCTCCTTCCTCTCCTCCTCCATCTTCTCCTTCTTCTCCTATCTTCTCATCTTCTCCTTCCTCTCCTCCTCCTCCTTCCTCTCCTCCTCCATCTTCTCCTTCTTCTCCTATCTTCTCATCTTCTCCTTCCTCTCCTCCTCCTCCTTCCTCTCCTCCTCCATCTTCTCCTTCTTCTCCTATCTTCTCATCTTCTCCTTCCTCTCCTCCTCCTCCTTCCTCTCCTCCTCCATCTTCTCCTTCTTCTCCTATCTTCTCATCTTCTCCTTCCTCTTCCTCCTTCCTCTCCTCCTCCTCCTTCCTCTCCTCCTCCATCTTCTCCTTCTTCTCCTATCTTCTCATCTTCTCCATCCTCTTCCTCCTCCCTCTCCTCCTCTTCCATCTTCTTCTCATTTTCTCCTCCTCCTCCTCCTATTCCTGAGGCCATAAATGAAAGCCAGGCTTATCACAGAGTTTACAGAAACTCATTCTTTGGTGTGCATTGGTGTCTCTTTGTGTGACTTTCCAAGGTTGGCCGGGAGAAGCCAAAATGTTTTCATCTGTTGCAAGGCGGGCTGCCAAAAGGGACCTGTCCTTTATATTGCGGCTGCCTCTTTATTCATCTTATCAGGATAATAAAGACCCAGCCCCTAATTACGGGTGGGCCAGTTCCTATATACAGAGCCTGAAGATTAGCCCTATTTTAAAAAAAATACCTGAGTGGTTTCGTTGAATTCTCTCTCTCTCTCTCCCTCTCTCTCTCTCTCTCTCTCTCTCTCTCTCTCTCTCTCCCTCCCTCCCTCCCTCCCTCCCTCCCTCCCTCCCTCCCTCCCCCCCCCTCTCTATATATATGTAGGTCTTTGGTTATTTGGGTTTTCTCCCAGGTAAAATTGGAGGTGTCTTGGCAACATTTCGACGAAGTTAAAAGGAAGAAACAGCTGTGATCACACACATTGCTCCTGGAAGCACGAAGCCGAAAACACCAGCCTGAAGATGACGAATGAGACTTCGTCGAAACGTTGCCAAGACACCTCCAATTTTACGCGGAAGAAAACCCGAATAACCAAAGACCTACATACAAACACCCGTGAAAACCTCAGAAAACAAATATATATATATAAGAAAATATATATATAAGAAAATTGATATATATATATATATATATATATATATATATATATATATATATATATATATATATATATAGTGTAAGAATTATAGTAACACACAGGGACACACCATAACCAAAATATAATAACAAAATAACAGGGGAAAAAAATAAAATAAAATTAACACAAGAAGTCCTGGACTTACAATGCCTCATTTAGTGACCGTTCAGAGTTACAACGGCACTGGGGGAAAAAATGCTTCGTGTCTGTTTTTCACACTTATGACCGTTGCAGCATCCCCATGTCACGTGATCAAAATGTGGATGCTTGGCAACCGACTCATATTTATGACGGTCGCAGTGTCCTGAGGTCACGTGATTCCCTCTTGCGACTGTCTGACTAGCCAAGTCAATGAGGAAGCCAGATTCACTTAACAACCGTGTTGCTATCTTAACCACTGCAGTGATTCACTTAACAACGGTGGAGAGGAAGGTCGTAAAATGGGACAAAATACACTTAACCACTGCCTCGCTTCACATTCTCTTGTGAATCACAAGAGAAATTTTGGGCTCAGTTGTCGTCATAAGTCGAGGACGAGCTGTACAATATTACTGGCACTGGGAGTTCTATAACTCTCAGGCGTGAAATTAACGACCACAGAGAGATTTAAATGAAGGGTGTTGCTTTATTTACTCTGGCTCAAATGAAACCACAGGTAATCCTTGATTTACAACCATTCGTTTAGTGACCATTCAAAGTTATTTTAAAAAGCAACTTACAAGCAGTCCTCATTCTTACAAGAATCTACGGTCATATCAGTGGTGAAATTCAAAATTTTTCCCTACCGGTTCGGTGGGTGTGGCTTGGTGTGCGTGGCTTGGTGGGGTGGGTCATGTGACTGGGTGGGCATGGCAAACTTTTTTTTTACTTTTTAAAGCATTTGTTTTACTACTTATTCGTCCGAAACGATAGTAAAAAATGCTTTAAAAAAGTAAAAAAAAAAAGGTTCTGATGATCACGCGGCACAGCTGATTGTGACAGCTGATTGCAGCCCAAATGCTTTTTTAAAGCATTTTTTTTTACTACCAGTTCGGGGAACCAGTAGCATTTTTTACTACCGGTCCGGGCAAACCGGCCTGAACTGATAACACTTCACCCCTGGGTCATATGATTAAAATCTGGGTGTTTGGCAGCTGGCATATATTCAGCATCGCAACCTTCTGAGTTGCCTTTTGACAAGAAGTCAATAGGAAAAGCTGGATTCCTTGTGATTCACTTAATAACTGCAGTAATTCACTTAACAACTATGCCAATGTAGAAAGTCAGCACCCACCCCTCTCCTAGAAGAATGAAAGAATGAAATATTTTAAGGAATATTTAAAAAAAGGCAGAATATTATATTTCTCTAAAGGAGAAATGGAGAAACATGTTTTTAAGAGGCAGAAAGCAGCCCCCACCTTCCTTAATAGCCCACAGCAGATGTCAGCACTTAAGAGATAAAGAGCTTATTGTAAAAGGAAGACAAGAATCTAGATAGCTCTATTCAAAAACAAATACCCTCACCCAAGAGCCAAAATGGGACGAAAGCCATTAAGCCACAATAGGAATTGCATCACCCCCAGAGCAGTCCAAACTTCAACAAAACTTAGCTCAGACAAATACCTAGGATTTGCATTTCTTCTTTTGTCAATAGAGCCAGCTATGTCAGAAATGGTGTAGGGTCTCCTGCTTCGGCAGGGGGTTGGACTAGATGACCTGAAAAGTCTCTTCCAACTCTGGTAATCTGTATCTGTATCTCTACATGACCCCTACATGACCCCATAGGAATCTGACAACAGTAGGCGTTTCTGTCTTCCTTAGAATTTTTATTTCTCTTCTAGGGAAAATATTTCCTCCTGCCTTTTTAATATTTCTCAAAATATCTCATTCTTTTAGGAGAGGAGTGAGTCCTAACTTTCTACAGCACCACAGAGTAAACAAAGAGTACAGTCACCATGTGCTTTACTGCTTAACTGTAACAGGAAACAGGAAACCCTACTTGGAACAAAAGGACATAGAGTATATATCATAGAGCCAAACTTGTAAACACTGCCATCTACTGGCTGAATACCACTGTAGTTGTTGCATAAAAATACATTCCACAAAATGCATTCCCACAATGCAATGATATGATTTAGCATGTTGCTTTAATTAACGTCATTTGCCTGCTGACACCCCAGCACGCGGGACATAGTCACGGCTTGTCATGGATGCTTATCACTCTGGCACATGGTATAGACAAAGCCATCCTCTCAAGCTCGGCATCTTTAGCGTGGCACCTTAAATGAACCCAGCCATTGTGACTAGCTCGCTGTGACCAATTTGCACAGCTTCTGTCACAACAGAATTGCGCAGCTCTGCTAAGGCTGACTCTACGAAAGGATCTGATCTTGGTAGCATAACTCTGCTTGCCTTGTTGTGTGTGATGAAACTCTTAGGACCTAGAAGGGAGAACATAGACTCAATAAAGGACAATATTTATACTGTAGTTCAGGGTTGAACTGGGAAGTCCTTGGTGCTCTATGAGCTTGGTGGCTTCCTTGCAGACATTTCATGACCCAGCTAGTTAACATCATCAATGCTAGAAGGGAGTAGGGTGTATTGAGAGGAGGAGCAGGAAGAAGAAGAAGAGGAGAGGAAGAGGAAGAGGAGAACTGTGGGGTCCTTAGTGCTCTCTGAGCTTTGTGGCTTCCTTCCAGACATTTCATTAGCAAACTAGGTAACATCATCAGTGCCAGAAGGGAGTGGGGTTTGCAGAGAGAAGGAGGAGGAGGAGGAGGAGGACTGTGGGGTTTTCTTTCAGACATTTTATGACCCACCTAGGTAACATCATCAGGGCTAGAAGGGAGTGGGGTTTGCAAAGAGAAGGAGGAGTATCATCAATATATACCAGTTGCCAACTGTCCTAATTTTGATCACATGGTCACAGGGATGCTGCAACAGTTGTGCCAAAACTGGTCCTAGGTCACTTACTTCAGCGCCGTTGTAACTTGGAATGGTCACTAAACAAACTGTTGTAAGTCGAGGACCCCCTGTACCGCTACTCGTCAGTCAGGTTTTTTTTTCAGGGCTGTTGTAACTTCGAGCAGTCAGTGGCTGTAAGTCAAAGAGGACCTGCATTCCTAAAGGAGAAGGCCTTCGGAGCCTGCAAATCCAGGTTTCATTTCACTGTTAGATCAACATAGGAGCCCTGGTGGTTAGAATGTAGTATTGCAGGCAAATTCTGCCCACTGCCAGCAGTTCGATTTTAACCGGCTCAGGGTTGACTCAGCCTTTCAGCTTTCTGAGGTTGCTAAAATGAGGACCCAGATTGTTGGGGACAAGAGGCTGACTCTGTAAAACCGCTTAGAGAGGGCTGCAAAAGCACCGGGAAGCGGTATATACATCTAAGTGCTATTGCTATTCGGAGCCATTTGCTATCCATTCAGAAGTTGATAGTCTTCTGAAGTCAGCTGGTAACAAGCCATCCTGGCTTTGGCATCTATTTATTGGAAAAAATAAATCTAATTTCCCCCAAGAATTCAATTCAGAATAGAGCTCGAAGGGACCTTGGAGGTCATCTAGTCCAACCCCCTGCTCAAGGAGGAGATCCTATACCATTTCAGACAAGTGGCTGTCCAGTCTCATCTTAAAAACCTCCAGTGATGGAGCGCCCACGATTTCTTGTGGCAAGCTGTTCCACTGGTTAATCGTTCTCACTGTGGGGAAGTTTCTCCTTAGTTCCAGATTGCTTCTTGTAGGAAGAAAAATCCCATCCGGTTCCAAGTCAAGAAAAATGCTGGAAATAAAATGGAGGTTGGCCGCCAAGGAAAGGAGGTCTTTGTTTATTTGGTTTCCAGAAACTTCAGTGGCAGCAGCAATGTTTCCGGGGTGGCTGACCAAATGGCTGAGTGTGTGGATGGATCTTGATAGGGTTCTGATTTGAGATGCTCCAGGGGGATTGTGCAATGTAGTGAGCCTTGTGACTTTTGCTATTCTAATGGTGGTGGGTTAATCCTAATCTCCTGTCCTTAGAATTTGGTAGCGGGAGTCTTTGTTTTTCTACTTTTAATCCTTTCTGGGGGAGTCAGTTTTGTTTATGAACAGCCTGGCCTGGATTTCTTAATGGGCACAAAATATCCATCTCTCAAGACTTCAGGCATCTGCTGGAGGCCGTTTCCTGTAGCAGGAAGACTGGATTTGCTTTCTGCCTTTAAGAGCATGTTTCTCCATTTCTCCTTTGGGGAAATATAATATTCTGCCTCTTTTAATGGTCTGTAGAGATTCTCCGTCATCCAGGTCAAGGTTGTCCCAAAGGTGTTTTTTTTCCAAGAGGCAACTGGACCTTCTTGCTTTTTTTTTTCTTTTGAAGACATTTCGCTTCTCATCCAAGAAGCTTCTTCAGCTCTGACAGGATGGTAGGGAATGGAAGGGGTTTATATCCCTTGCAGACAGCTGGTCATTTGCATCCTTTTAGAGCGTGTGCCTCTTTTAATATTAAGAATAAATAGATTCAGATTAACAGAGTTGGAAGGGACCTTGGAGGTCATCTAGTCCAACCCCCCTCCCACCCAAGCAGGAGACCCTACACCATTTCTGACAGATGGCAGCCCAGTGTCTTCTTGAAAGCTTCCAGGGATGAAGCTCCCACAACTTCTGAAGGCAACTTTGTTCCATTGGTTGATTCTTCTCACTGTCAGAAAATTTCTTCTTATTTTCTAGGTCGAATCTCTCCTTGGTCAGTTTCCCTCCATTTTTCCTTGTCTGGCCTTTGGGTGCCTTGGAAAATAGCTCGACCCCCTCCTCTCTGTGGCAGCCCCTCCAATATTGGAAGACTGCTATCATGTCACCCCTAGTCCTTCTCGTCACTAAACTAGACATGCCAGCTTGCATAATGCAGATAGTCTACGGTTTACAAGCACTCGCATAACGGCCACTCGAAGTTACGACGGATGTCCCTGACCTAGGAAGTTGCAATGTCCACTCTCTTGGGGGTCACATGACCATGCTTCGGAGGGGGGGGGTTGGAAATCGAGCCAGACCTGCAGCCATCAGTACCATCCCACAATGACATTTTACGTATTTTATGACATTTTGCTGAAAAACGGCATTTCCTTCCGGTTTTCGGCAAAACTGGCCCGTAACAAACCGTTGGTTTGCTTAACGACTGCAGTTTCACTTAATGACTGCCACAAAAAAAGGTTGTAAAATCAGGATAAGAATATTTTAATCTGGAGGGGGGCTTCCCTACATTCTTTCCTTGATTAGTTTTCTTTTTTTAAAAAAAAATTTTTTATTGAAATTTATTATAATACAATACAGTACAATCAGTCAGTGTTATTTTTCAACACAGGTTAGATTGATTCTTCTTTTACTTTTCACCGTAATATAACGTAATTTACATATGCATCTTAAGATTTATATTAACTTTTATCTATTCTTTATTCTATTATCAATCCACCTGTACCAATCATCCCACACCGTATAATATTCTGAGTCTTCTTTCTCATTTAATTCTAATGTTAATTTGTTCATTTCGGCACATTCTAGAACCTTCTGAATAATATGCTCCTCTGGTGGTGTGTCCTTTCCTTTCCAATATTGGGCGTTAAGAAATTCCTGCTGCAGTGAGTATATGTATGATTAGATATCTTTTTTCCCCCCCCGATATTTTGTCTTTAGTATTCCCAGGAGGAATGTTTCAGGTATCAATTCGATTTTTTCATTGGTCGATTCTTGTAGTCAGTTTTGAATTTTTCTCCAATACCTCATCGTTTCAGGACAGGACCACCACATCTGAAAGAAGGTACCTTGGTGATATCCACATTTCCAACATTTGGGCCTTACATTTGGACAGATTTTTGCTAATCTCACGGGCGCTAAGTGCCATCTGTATAGCATTTTATATTGGTTTTCTTTGTATGTTGCCGCTTTGGTTAATTGATAGTTTCTATTCCAAATCATCTCCCATTCGTCCACATTTATATTATGTCCAATATTTTTGGCCTACGCTATCATTGGCTCTTTTACAACCTCTTCCGCCCTTTCGAACTCTAATAAATAATTGTATCATCTAGATAGTACTTTTTTTTCTGGGCCTATTAGTAATTTGTCTAATCTGTTTGTTTCCGTCTCAATGCCAAATTTTTAGTTTTCATCCATTGTTTCTTATCTTGCCTTCTGGTGCTTTGGAAAACAAGTTGACCCCTCCTCCCTCTTCTTGGTGGCAGCCCCTCAAATACCGGAATATTTCAAAACAGGTCATTTTTGCTCCGTGCAACCCGTTAAGGATATGAGGGAGATGGTATCTAATTTCCCGGATTGTCACTGTGTTGAAATCAACCCCTGTGAACTTTGGCTGCTTATTGCAAACGAAGCAATTTATTTGTTTTGCTTTATTTATTTTTTTCCTGAGAAAATGTAACCTGCCCATCAATCTTGGAAGCCGAAAGCACCTTTTGACGTGAATCAGCAAAGCGGATGGCTTCCTGGGCTGAAGATACCTGAGGCCAGGTGTGTTCCTTGTTTCCTGCGTGCCTGGATCCGTCTTTTTGTTTATTTGTTTTTTTTGGGCTACGCCTGTGTAGACTTCCGGGAAGAAGGAAGGGACTTCTGAGCATGTGCAAAATGACAAGCCCGGCTTGAATGCTTTGTGTCTGCTGAATGAGTCACGTAAAAACAGGGGAAATCCTTTAGACACCTGGACAAAAATAAAAGTTGTGACTTGTTTGGGCTTGGAAGGCAGGCTAGGGGCATTCAGAAATATGCACGGAGCTACCTTTGCTGTTCCTTCCTTTGTATGCAGGCAGTCTTTGACTTACGACCACAATTGAGCCCCAGAATTTCCGCTGTTAAGCGAGACAGTTGTTAAGTGAGATTTCCCCCCATTTGAAAACTTTTCTTGCCAGAGTTTTGTTAAGGGAATTTTGTTATTGCTGAGCACATTGTAAGCTGCCCTGAGTCTCCGGAGAAGGGCGGCATATAAATCAAATTAAAAAAAAGGGGGGGGGGAATTGCTGCCATTGTTAAATCAGTAACACGGTTGTTAAGTGAATCTTGGCTCCCCCCGTCAACTTTGCTTGTCAGAAGGTCGCAAAAGGGGCTTACGTGACCCCAGGGACATTGAGACCGTCATAAATATGAGTCAGTTGGCAATTCTCCGAATTTTGAACTTGTGACAACGGGGATGCTGCAATGGTCATAAGTGTGAAAAACAGTCAAAAGTCCCTTTTTTCAGTGCCGTTGTAAGTCAGATAGTCCTTGACTTACACACAGTTCATTTAGTGACCGCTCAAACTTACAACGGCACTGAAAAATGGGACTTATGACCGTTTTTGTCGACGCCATTTCTATAACAATAAGTCCGTCTAGTTTACAAAAACAGAATCAAAGTTTCGTATTTTTTTAAACTCATGAGAAACACAAAATCCGGAAGCCATTTCAAACCGGAGACAAAATTAAATATCATCTCTTATTTTGGATCAAAGCAAAGGGGTGAAGCGCTACCCGTTCAGGCCGGTTTGCCTGAACCGGTAGTAAAAAATGTAAAAAAAAAAAGTTCCAACGATCGCGCATCGTTCAGTTGATCGTCGGAACTTTTTTTTTTTTTTTTTTACTTTTTAGGCATTTTTTTACTACTGGTTCGGGCGAATAGGTAGTAAAAAATGCTTTATAAACGTAAAAAAGAGTCTCCGACGATCACAGCTGTGTCGTGTGATTGTCGGAACCTTTTAAAAACTTTTTTAAAGCATTTTTACTACTACTGGTAGTAGTACTACTACTGGTAGTACTACTACCGGTAGTTAAAAATACTTTAAAAAGTTTTTTTGAAAAACAATTCCGACGATCGCGTGTCGCTCAGCTAATCGTCGGAACCTTTTTTTTTTTTTTTTTTACTTTTTAGGCATTTTTTTACTACTGGCTTGGGCGAATAGGCAGTAAAAAATGCTTTAAAAACATAAAAAAGTGGCTCCGACGATCACAACTGTGTCGTGCGATTGTCGGAACCTTTTAAAAACTTTTTTAAAGCATTTTTTACTACTACCGGTAGTAGTACTACTACCGGTAGTACTACTACTGGTAGTTAAAAATGCTTTAAAAAGTTTTTTAAAAAAACCAATTCCGACTATTGCGTGTCACTCAGCTAATTGTCGGAACTTTTTTTTTTTTAAAAAAAACTTTTTACGCATTTTTTTACTACCAGTTCGGGCGAATAGGTAGTAAAAAATGCTTTAAAAACGTAAAAAAGAGGCTCACAGCTGTGTCGTGCGATTGTTGGAACCCTTTAAAAACTTTTTAAAAGCATTTTTTATTACTACCGGTAGTTAAAAATGCTTTAAAAAGTTTAAAAAAAAAAAAACAATTCCGACGATCGCATGTCGCTCAGCTAATCGTCGGAACTTTTTTTTTTTTTTTTATTTTTTAGGCATCTTTTTACTACTGGTTCGGGCGAATAGGTAGTAAAAAATGCTTTAATAACGTAAAAAAGAGGCTCCGACCATCACAGCTGTGTTGCACAATTGTCGGAATCTTTTAAAAACTTTTTAAAAGCATTTTTTACTACCTATTCGCCCGAACCGGTAGTAAAAAAATGCTTTTAAAAAGTTTTTAAAAAGGTTCCCATGCGCACCACAGCTGATCACTCAACCCCCCCCCACACTCTGTTCTACTTACCTTCCCAAGCCTCCTTTTGGTGTGCACCACACACTGCAGATATGCGCAGCTCGTATTTGGTGCACCGCCAGCAAACCGGTGGTAAACCAGTTCAGATTTCACCACTGGATCAGAGAAACATTTTTTTTTAACCATCTCAGCTTCCCTTGCTGCGTGGGGAATAATATCCCGTTCGTTCTCATGTTTTCAAATCTAGTCCATAACTATTTTTACCAACTGTTCTTTTTTTTTTCTTTCTTTCTATTTTATAACTTCGATAAACTAATACAAAGTTTTAACGTAGAAATTCATTTGCAACCTGGGAATTCTTGCCGGCGGACAGCCGGTCCGGTTCTCGGCTGTGCCACGTGACATCTTGGTTTGGGATGCTATTTGCATCTGATTTTAATGCCAATTCAGAGGGTCAAGTTGAACGCTGAAAGGCCGTTGCCCCTGGGTGGGAGAGGATTTTGACCGGTCAGGTGGCAAGAAGACAAAAGGCCTCATCCCCAGGGCACTGGCGTATCCCCACCTAGCCGAGAGAGCCATCCCCTTACCAGCTTTCACTGCCAGCCATCTGGGAGGCGAAGGGGGTTTGGGGGGGTGGAGGGTGGAGGAGAGAGAAAGGAGGGAGAGCGAGAGAGAAGGGCGCATCTGAAATGAGCAAGGCCAGCCCAACTCTCCTTGGTTGGGGACAAAAGGAACGCTCGTCAAAGGATTCTTGGACCATCCAAGGGGAAACTTCCATCTGTCGTCAGGGCAGCCTGCGGTGGTCAGCGGATGTCAACGCAGTCCTGGCTTTGACCCTTAACCTGACAAAGTCGGTCTGCTGGTCCAAGAAGGGGGCGAGGTCTGGAGGAACAACAGAATATGGAAGGGACCTTGTAGGTCATCTAGTCCAACCGCTCCCATCCAGGCACCATTTCCGACCGATGGCAGTCCAGTCTCTTCTTGAAAGCCTCCAGGGATGAAGCTCCCACAACTTCTGAAGGCAACTTCTGTTCCATGGGTGGATTGTTCTCACTGTCAGAAAATCCCTCCTTATTTCCAGGTTGAATCTCTCCTTGATCAGTTTCCACCCATTATTCCTTATCTGGCCTTTAGGTGCCTTGGAGAATAGTTTGGCTTGACCTCCGTCCTCTCTGTGACAGCCCCTCAAATATTGGAAGATGCTATCATGTCTCCCCCGTCCTTGTCTTCACTAGATTAACCATGCCCAGCTCTTGTAACTGTCAGGTATAAATGCCCTACCCGTGCCAGGGACCAGCTATAGCTCAGCAGTGCAAGGGTTAACCCAGACACCCACCTGGCCAGCTCCTCCCATAGGCCCCTCCTTACCTGAATCCCTGCCCACAGGTACAAAAGGTGGGCACACTCCTCCATGTTGCTCAGATCCTAATGTAACCAAGTGATGATGTGATGAACCTGCAAATAAAAGGAGAGATATTTTACTTGAAGTCTCAAGTCTCTTTATTGGGCCTGATCCACCAATCCTTGTAACAGTAACTGTTCTCCAGATAGGATAGATAGATAGATAGATAGATAGATAGATAGATAGATAGATAGATAGATAGATAGATAAACAGAGAGAGAGAGAGAGAGAGAGAGAGAGAGAGAGAGAGAGAGAGAGATATGATATAGATAGATGATAGAGAGAAAGATGATAGATGATAGATAATAGATAGATGTTAAAGAGAGAGAGAGATGAGATAGATAGATAGATAGATAGATAGATAGATAGATAGATAGATGATAGAGAGATGACAGATGATAGAGAGAGATGATAGATATAGATAGATGATAGAGAGAAAGATGATACATGATAGATAATAGATAGATGTTAAAGAGAGAGAGAGATGAGATAGATAGATAGATAGATAGATAGATAGATAGATAGATAGATAGATAGATAGATGATAGAGAGATGACAGAGATGATAGAGAGGGACAATAGATAGATAGATAGATAGATAGATAGATAGATAGATAGATAGATAGATAGATAGATAGATAGATGATAGAGAGATAGAGTGATGATAGATAGGTGATAGAGAGAGAGAGAGAATAGACAGATAGATGATAGCTGGCTAGCTAGAGAGAGAGCGATCATAGAGAGAGGGATGATAGATAGATAGATAGATAGATAGATAGATAGATAGATAGATAGATAGATACCGCTCGAAGTTACAACAGCACTGAAAAAAGTGACTAATGACCATTTTTAATATCAAGGTTGAGAAACACTTTTGTAGCATATTCTCACTGGTGGAGGGCATGGATGGCTGGAGAATGCTGGGAGTTGAAGTCCATGCTTTTTGCCTGAGGGATGCTGGGAGTTGAAGTCCACCCATCTTAAAGCTGGCAAGGTTGTGAAATATTGCTCTAGGCCAGGGCTTGACTTCCCAAACGGAGCAACCTCCAGATTTCTCAATGTGAATTCTCGGGTATCTCAACAAAACCAGTTTGGGGAGTTGAGGTTCCCCTCCTGCAGAGGAGGGTCACCTTGGAGAAGGCAGGAGAATCCGGACCCAACCAGGACCTGATTACCAAATTCTTGGACGGCTCAGCTTGACCCGTGAGAATACGAAGGAGCTGAACCTGTTGTACTTGTAGTAAGAACTCTTGTGGGAACTCAACAATGCAATAATATTACACCCATGTTTTCTTGAAGTAGCCAGCAGAAATAACCTTATTCTCCAAGGCAAGAATTCTCCATTTGCCTCCTTGGAAATTTACACACCTGTGATGGAATTGACCAACAAAGTGAAATTGACTGATAGATGAAAGAAAAGAGTTTGGCGAATTTTATTGCCACTGGGAAACCATTACAGATAGCTAGTCCTCGATTTACGACAATTTATTGAGCCCCAAATTTTCACTGATGAGCAAGACAACTGAGTTTTATGACCTCATTTTATGACCTTTCTTGCCACCGTTGTTAAGTGAATCGCCACAGTTGTCAAGTTAATCACACGGTTGTTAAGTGAATCTGATTTCCCCATTGACTTTGCTTGTCAGAAGGTCGCAAAAGAGGATCACATCTCGGAACACTAGAACCGTCATAAATATGAGTCAGTTGTCAAGCGTCTGAACTTTGAACAACTGCAACGGTCGTAAGTGTGACAAATGGCCCTAAGTTATTTCTTCACTGCTGTTGTAACTTTGAACGGTCATTAAATGAATTCTTGAAAGTTGGGGACTCCCTGCATTGGACTTTTTGCAAGAAACTGAAAGAAAATCCGATTTGAGGAATGGGTGATTAATACAGGGAGTCCTCGACTTACGACCGTTCATTTAGTGACCGTTGAAAGTTACGACTGCACTGAAAAAAGTGACTTATGGCCGTTTTTCACACTTACGACCATTGCAGCAGATTCCCCCCGGTCACATGATCAAAATTCAGACGCTTGGCGACCGACTCACAACCTTCTGACAAGCAAAATCAACAGGGGAGCCAGATTCACTTAACAACGGTGTCACTCGCTTAACAAATGCAGTGACTCACTTAACAACGGTAGCAAGAAAAGTCGTAAAATGGGGTAACAACTGACTTCCCAAACGTTTCACTTTGCAACTTAAATTTTCGGGCTCCATTGTGTGTCGTAACTCTGAGGACTACCTGTGTTAGATGATTAGCAAAATAATGGGGACCAATGGTAAATTTAGCGTAAGAATTTGATGAATTGTTTTATCTATTTTTCTTTAGTCTTTTTAGATATCTAGATATCTATTTATCTAGTCTTTCTTTCGACGAACTTTTTCTTCATTTTTCCGCATGTTTACTTCCGTTCCCTTTTGTGCCGTTTTCAAATTCCATTTATTTATTTAAAACAAATTTTTTATTTTTTAAAACACACAAACATACATCTTTTCAGAACGAGCCATTGATCCGGTCATAAGTAGGTACAATTACTAATTTCTCTTTAACAAAAGCTTTTTCCAAATCCCCACTAATTACCATCATTTTTTTAAAAAAAAAAAAAAGCAAAGAAAAATGTCTAACTTATATTAATTTACACAAATCAATGACCTTTCTATTATTTCATATCAAATCTTAATTTCCAAATAACACAACTTAATATTCTATCTATACCATTTTTGCCATAAATTCTATCTCATTAAAAATGCCTTAAAATCCATTATTCCATTTATTTTTTTATTTCTGTTTATTTATTTATTTATTTATTTTATTTTATTTCTATACCGCCCTACTCCCGAAGGACTCAGGGCGGTGCACAGCCAAACAATAAAACACATACATACAAAATTTAAAAGTAGAATAAAATCAAATTAAATAATTTTGGCCTCGACAAATTTAAAACCCCAAACTTTTAAAACCAATTTAAAATTGAATGTATAAAATACTAAAAGATATTTAAAAATTAAAAATCTTTTATAAAAGAGGGAGAAAATTAGGCCAGGCCCGCCTGGTGAAATAATGTCTTTAAAGCGCGGTGGAAGGTGCGTAGATCCGGGATCCTCCGTATCTCCGGGGGGAGCTCGTTCCAGATAGTGGGTGCCCCCACAGAGAAGGCCCTCCCCCTGGGGGCCGCCAGTCGACACTGTTTGGCTGACGGCACCCGGAGGAGCCCCTCTCTATGGGAGCGTACCGGCCAGTGGGAGGCTATTGGTGGTAGTAGGCGGTCCCGCAAGTACCCAGGTCCTAAGCCATGGAGCGCTTTAAAGGTGGCAACCAAAACCTTGAAGCGCACCCGGAAGACCATTGAACAGTGTGCTGTTCATTTCCCATTTCCCTTTGCATCGTTTTGGAAACTATAAAGTTTTATACGGGTGGTTCTCGACTTACGACAGTTCATTTAGTGACCATTCAAAGTTACAACATCCCTGGAAAAAGGGACTTACGGCCGTTTTTCACCCTCAAGACCCTTGCTTGCAAGCATCCCACGTGGTCATGAGATTTACATTACGATTCTTGACAACTGTCTCGTAGTTATGACGGTCACAGTGTCCCGGGGTGTGTACGTGTGTCACGTGATCCCCTTTTCTAACCTTCCAACAAACAAACTCAATGGAATCCGGAATCCGGATTCACTTAACAACCATGTGACCGATCGAACAGCTGCAGTGATTCATTTAACAAACGTGGCGAGGAAAGTCGTAAAATGGGGCAAAACTCACTTAACCAACGTCTCGCTTAGCAACGTATCTTCTGGGCTCAATTGTGGTCGTAAATTGAGGATTGCCTGTATATAGTAGCTCTCGTTGTCCTATTCCCCCTTTGATGAAGCTGGCTTGGAAAGCTGCTGGGTTGTTTGGGCAGATTCCGCCAATCAGCTGTTGCAGATAACTTGACCGAGGCTGGGTATGCGGATTATGTACTTTTGTTTTAAGATAATAATCTGCTGCTCGTAATTCAGATCGAGAGAGTGACGAGGCCGCTTTCCTGGAGAGAGTCTGTGGTTGCGTTTCTGGCAGATGATTCAGCAAGACGGACATGCAAATGGGGAATTCACCTACATTGCACAAGTCCAGGAAGAACCCCCACCCCCCCGCCCCCCAAATCCCTCTGCCCCAGGCTTTAGCTTTAGGGGAAAAAAATTATAGAGGATTTAGTCTGTGTATCTGCATGTCTCTCTCTCTCTCTCTCTTTCATTTTCTGTTTTTCTCTCTCTCGTTCTGTCTCTCACTCTTTCTCTTTCTCTCTTTCTCTTTCTGTCTTTCTGTCTCGCTTTCTGTCTCTCTTTCTGTCTGTCTCTCTCTGTGTCTGTCTCTCTGTCTGTGTGTCTTTCTCTCTGTCTCTGTCTCTCTCTCTTTCTGTGTCTCTCTGTTTCTCTGTCTGTCTTTGTCTCTCTCTGTGTCTCTCTGTTTCTGTCTTTGTCTCTGTCTGTCTCTCTTTCTCTTTCTTTCTCTTTCTCCGTCTCTCTGTCTCTCTCTCTCTTTGTGTCTCTCTGTTTCTCTGTCTGTCTTTCTCTCTGTCTCTGTCTCTGTCTCTGTCTCTCTTTCTCTCTCTCTCTGTCTCTATCTCTCTCTCTGTCTTTCTCTTTCTCTGTCTCCGTGTCTCTCTCTCTCTTTGTGTCTCTCTGTTTCTCTGTCTGTCTTTCTCTCTGTCTCTGTCTCTGTCTCTGTCTCTCTTTCTCTCTCTCTCTGTCTCTCTGTGTGTGTCTCTCTGGTTCTCTGTCTCTCTGTCGGTCTTTCTGTCTCTGTCTGTCTGTATGTCTGTCTGTCTGTCTGTCTCTCTCTGTCTCTCTGTCTCTGTCTCTCTATCTGTCTTTGTCTCTGTCTCTCTTTCTCTGTCTCTCTGTCTCTCTCTCTCTTTGTGTCTCTCTATTTCTGTCTGTCTTTCTCTCTGTCTCTGTCTCTCTCTCTCTGTCTCTCTGTCTCTATCTCTCTCTCTTTCTTTCTCTTTCTCTGTCTCTGTCTCTCTCTCTCTTTGTGTCTCTCTGTTTCTCTGTCTGTCTTTCTCTCTGTCTGTCTCTGTCTCTCTTTCTCTCTCTCTCTGTCTCTCTGTGTGTGTCTCTCTGGTTCTCTGTCTCTCTGTCGGTCTTTCTGTCTCTGTCTGTCTGTCTGTCTGTCTGTCTGTCTGTCTCTCTCTGTCTCTCTGTCTCTATCTCTCTCTCTTTCTTTCTCTTTCTCTGTCTCTCTGTCTCTCTCTCTGTGTCTCTCTATTTCTCTCTGTGTCTCTCTGTCTCTCTCTCTCCATGTCTTTCTCTTTCTCTGTCTCCGTGTCTCTCTCTCTGTGTGTCTCTCTCTGTTTCTCTGTCTGTCTTTCTCTCTGTCTCTGTCTCTCTTTCTATCACTGTCTCTTTGTGTGTGTTTCTCTCTCTCTGTTTCTTTGTCTCTGTGTGTTTCTCTCTCTCTCTCTCTGCCTTTCTCTGTCTCTGTCTCTCTTTCTCTCTTTCTGTATCTCTCTGTTTCTCTCTCTGTGTGTCTTTCTCTCTGTCTCTGTCTCTCTTTCTGTCTGTCTGTCTCTCTCCGTGTGTGTGTGTGTCTTTTTCTCTCTCTCTCTCTTTCTCTCATGTCATGTACTCAAAATTCAGGTGCTTGACAACTGACATGGATTTATGACGGTTGCAGCATCTCAGGGTTATGCGACCTTCCGAGAGGAGGCAAAACTACGCATCCCAGGATAATCAACAGGACCGGAGGTTTCAAATTTCTTCCCATCTTGCTTTTTTTAAAAGTCCAACTTTCACAACCAACTCCTTGGATCATGGTGGCTTCTAAATAAATAAACATTGTCGAAAACAGGAATGAAAACTTTGGACTTTTCTCCTTGCTGCAGGAACGTCCTGGAGAAATCCTCTGATTCTTCATGATCCTAGTTGAAAGCAGATTTTCTTATCTGGATATTTGCAAGGGGAGCTAGAAGTAGCTACATTTGGTTTCCAACCCTTTTGCAGGTTTCGGTGAATAAGAATATCAAGAGTAAGCGCAGAACACAGGTTGTCCTCGAGTTACGACCGCAATTGAGCCCCAAATTCATGACGCTAAGCGAAACGTCTGTTCGCCGAGTTTTTGCCCCCGTTTCGCGACTCGTTGCATTCGTTAGGCGAGGAACACGGTTGTTAAGCGAATCTGGATTCCTTACGGACACTGCTTGTCAGGAGGTTGCAAAAGTGGATCGCGGGACGCTGCAACCGTCATAAATAGGAACCACTTGCCAAGCGCCTGAATTTTGATCATCTGACCATGGGGATGCTACAGTGGTCGTAAGTGTGAAAAATGGTCACCGCTCCCTTTTTTCCCAGTGTGTTGTAACTTTGAACGGTCACTAAATGAACGGTCGTAAGCGGAGGACTACCTGTAACAGAGAGAGAAGGGACCTCTGGAAGCCCGTTTTCTGACTTCCGGTGGGTCCGGAAGGCCCAAAAATCAGCTGGCTGGCATGTGCATCCATGCTGGAGCTGAGCTAGGGCAAAGCTCGCGTGCCCACAGATATGGCTCCACGTGCCACCGGTGGCATGCGTGCCATAGGTTCGCCATCACGTCCCTATACCATTTCAGACAAGTGACTGTCCAGTCTCTTCATAAAAACGTCCAACATTGGAGCACCCACCACTTCTAGTGGCAAGCAGTTCCACTGCTTAATTGTTCTCCCTGTCGGGAAATTTCTCCTTAGTTCTAGGTTGCTTCTCTCCTTGATTAGTTTTCATCCGTTGCTTTTGCTCCTGCCTTCAAGAGAATAAGTTGACTCCCTCTTCTCTGTGGCAGCCCCTCAAATATTGGAATATTGCTATCATGTCACCCCTAGTCCTTCTTTAGACCTACCCAATGCCTGCAACCGTTCATCGTATGTTTTAGCCTCCAGTCCCCTAATCTTCTTCGTTGCTCTTCCCCTCTGCACTCTTTCTAGGGCAATGATGGCTAACTTTTTTGCCATTGCATGCCAGGGGGGCTGGGGGGGGGTGTCACGCGCCTACGTGCCCACACCCATAATTCTATGTGCCCCACTCCCGTGCATGCGTGCGCAACCCCCTCTGCTCCCCCCCCCCACACCCTGCTCCTGGCACATGATGGCCCGGTAGGTCCGTTTTTCTCTCTCACTTGGCTCCAGAGCCTTTCTAGGAGTCTGGGGAGGGCGAAAACAGCCTTCCCCATCCCCCCGGAGGCCCTCCGGAGGCCAAAAAGGGCCCATTGGTCAACTTCCTAGAGAGGCTCTGGAGGCTGGGGACAGCAAAAAACGGGCCTTCCACACCACCACCCCTGAGGCCCTCCGGAGACAGGAAACTGGAGCTGAACTCGCGTGCCCACTGATATGGCTACGTGTGCCATAGGTTCGCCATCACGGTTCTAGGGGCTCAAGAATCTGGCTGGCCGCTTCAGTTGACTCCATGGTTTTTCTGCATTTCACATAATTTGATCACTTCGAGGGTTTGTGCAATACCGTGAATGACGTTGGATTTGCACAACTGGGCCAAAAGGAATCCAAGGTTAACACTTAACGGAGCTTAGCACACGATGCCAAGACAACGGGGAAATTTTTAACTCTGTGGGTGAAAGGTCAATTGTTAAGAAGGCAGCCCAGGAATTGTTGGCATATCCCCCCCAGCAAGAATAGCAAGAATGTTTCCCCGGCATGTTGGAAGTGCAGGAATGGTAGCGGGACATACCATCACCAATGGTGGATGTGTCCCAAAGCAGGCAAATATTGGTCCAAGATTCGGAATTGGATAGTGGAAATTACAGGATATAATATAGAGCTGAAACCAGAAGTTTTTTTTTATTGGGAATGAAACCAGATAAAATTAGGAAAAATGGTACTTGATCCTCCACATTACTACTGCAGCTAGGATATTATACGCACAAGAGTGGAAAAATGAAATAATACCCACAGAGAATAAACTGATTTGGAAAATTACAGAATGGGCAGAGGCCGATCGGTTAACGAAATTATTTAGGAACCAAAAAGATTCTGATGATTATGAATGTTGGAATTTATGGTATATTTGGGTGAAAGGAAAGGGAGGGAAATGAAACGGATTTCATTAGTGGTATAGGCGCATATTTATTTATTTATTTATTTATTCATTCATTCATTCATTCATTCATTCATTCATTCATTTATTTATTTATTTATTTATTTATTTATTTATTTATTTATTTTTCACATTTCTATACCGCCCTTCTCCTTTCGGACTCAGGGCGGTGAACAGCCAAAATAAAACATTTATACATAAAGTGCGATTAAAAATAGATTTAAAATAATTACATTTTATATACGTTAGTTGCAATAATTTTGTATGTGTGTATATATGTCAAGCATTGTTTTTAAAAATGGAAAATAAACTTTGTAAAAAAAAAAAGAAGAAGAAGAAGAAGAAGGCAGCCCAGGAATTAAAACGTTTTGCAAGTTGGGTTGGTGTCAACCTTAAATTAGAGGTGTCAAAATCTTAGCAATTTTCAGACCAGTGGACTTCAACTCCCAGAATTCCCCAGCCAGGCTGGCTGGGGAATTCTGGGAGTTGAAGTCCACAAGTCTTAACGTGGCCAAGTTTGAGGAATACCACAATTTATTCTTTCAGGCCAGGGGATTTTGCCCTCAAAAATGGAACAAGTGAAAGAATGGGAGGGGAAAGATTAAAAAACAAAAATGGGTTGGGCTAGAAAGCGTGTCAAGAGGACAAAGGTGACTTATGGCGAAAGATAAACGGGGGAGGAGGAGGGGGCTGGAGAAGGAAAGGTGAAGCCAGGAGCCCCCTGTGCAGAATAAAGGATGCAGCAACCCAACCAGGTAAGACGTGGGTATATATATTAAAACATAGCTTTCAGTTTGTATGATAGAAAATGGCGTTCTGCTGATCAGAATCTTCACTGGGTGGATCCATTCGGCTTTGGGGAGGTGGGGGTCGGGGGTTTCCAAGATCCATTGTTATAGTTTTGGTCACTACGATATAAAAAAAAGATGTTGAGACTCTAGAAAGAGTGCAGAGAAGAGCAGCCAGAATGATGAGGGGACTGGAGGCTGAAACATACGATGAACGGTTGCAGGAACTGGGCACATATCTGTGTGTGTTGTGTCTGTCTGTCTGTCTGTCCGTCTGTCTGTCTACCGGTATCTATCTATCTATCTATCTATCTATCTATCTATCTATCTATCTATCTATCTTTATCTATCTCTATCTGTCTATCTAATCTAATCTATCTATCATCTATCTATCTATCATCTATCTATATCTATCTATCTCTATCTATCTAATCTATCGATATATCTATCATCTATCTATCATCTATATCTATATCATCTATCTCTATCTATCTATCTATCTATCTATCTATCTATCTATCTTTATCTATCTCTATCTGTCTATCTAATCTAATCTATCTATCTATCTATCTATCTATCTATCTATCTATCTATCTTTATCTATCTCTATCTGTCTATCTAATCTATCTATCTATCTATGTATCTATCTTTATCTATCTCTATCTGTCTATCTAATCTAATCTATCTATCTATATCTATCTATCTATCTCTATCTGTCTATCTAATCTATCGATATATCTATCTATCTCTATCTAAATCATCTATCTGTCTATCTAATCTATCGATCTATCTATCTATCATCTATCTCTATCTATCTCATCTATCTCTATCTCTCTATCTATCTATCTCTATCTATCTAATCTATTGATATATCTATCATCTATCTATCTATCTATCTATCTATCTATCTATCTATCTATCTCTATCTCTATCTATCTATCTATCATCATCTATCTATCTATCTATCTATCTATCTATCTATCTATCTATCTATCTATCATCTATCTATCTCTATCTCTATCTGTCTATCTCTATCATCTATCTATCTATCTATCTATCTATCTATCTATCTATCTATCTATCTATCTATCTATCATATATCTATCTCTATCTCTATCTGTCTATCTAATCCAGTGTTTCTCAACCTTGGAAGCTTGAAGATGGGTGGACTTCAACTCCCAGAATCCCCCAGCCAGCGCTGCTGACTGGGGGATTCTGGGAGTTGAAGTCCACCCATCTTCAAGCTTCCAAGGTTGAGAAACACTGATCTAATCTATCTACCTACCTACCTATCTATCAACCAGTGTCTGTCTATCATCTTCTATCTCTATCTCTATCTATGCCTGTCTACCTGTCTATCATTAGAATGCCAGGAGTTCGATCCTGACTGGCTGAAGGTTGACTCAGCCTTCCAACCTTCCCAAGTCAGTAAAATAAGGACTGAGATTGTTGCGGGGGAAAGAGGCTGATTGTAAACCGCTGAGAGAGGGCTGTAAAACATTATTAAAAAGCTATATATAACTCTAAGTGCTGTTGCTGTTGCTATGATTGAAAATTCAGGGCAAGCCCCTTGAATATAAACAAAGAACAACTCCCCCCTCCCTTCTAGCCCTGATGATGTTACCTAGCTGGGTCATGAAACGTCTGCAAGAAAATAACCAAACTCAGAGAGCACCAAGGAGCCCGCTCCCCAGTTGAACCCTGAGCTGCTAAGTGTTCCCTTATGTCAATGATGTGTTATGCGCCACAGGACGATCTGGAGGTGCGAAGACCCCCAAAGATCGGGGTCTAAGCAGGGGCAGAGGTGGGGGGCAAAAGCGGGGACAGATGCTCCAAGCCTCCGATTCAGTCTGGAGATTAATTTGAAGGTCTCAAGGAGCACAAAAGGACATTCCCAGGGCTGGGTGGTGGGTCCTCAAGGGTTTGGGCTCCGGAGGGCAAGAGGGGTCGTCGGGAGGAAGACAAAAGAGGGTATAAATCCAACTGGAAAGGCCTCCCTCCTGTCACTGGGCCTTCCCTTCCCCTGTCCCCGACACGTGCCGCCTGCTGCCCTGTCTGCCCGGATCAGCATGGCTCCCCCAGCCCTTCTTTTGTGAGACCCTCCCAAAACGTCCTAATGATCTGCAGCAGCTGAGTTGCCGACTGGCCGATCGGAGCTGGCCTGGGAGGGACACCTGCCGGCTCCCCATTGCCGTGCCCGGACCTCGAGCAGATGTGAGCCCAGCGCCCCCCACCCAGAGGATGGAACAGCGACATTTGGCAGCTGAGGATGGGAAGGAGAGGGATTCATCCCACTTCTTCCCTCCCTCCCTCATCTTCTTCCTCCTCCTCTTTCACTTCCTCCTCTATTGTCTTTTTCCCTCTCCTTCTTTTCCTCCTCCTCCCCCTCCCTCTTTCCCTCTCCTCTTCCTCCTCCTCTTCCTCCTCCCTCTTTCTCCCTCTTCCTCTTCCTCCCCCATTGTCTTTTTCCCTCCTCCTTCTCTTCCTCCTCCTCCTCCCTCTTTCCCTCTCCTCTTCCTCCTCCTCTTCCTCCCCCCTCTTTCTCCCTCTTCCTCTTCCTCCCCCATTGTCTTTTTCCCTCCTCCTTCTCTTCCTCCTCCTCCTCCCTCTTTCCCTCTCCTCTTCCTCCTCCTCCCTCTTTCTCCTTCCTCCTCTTCCTTCCCCATTGTCTTTTTCCCTCCTCCTTCTCTTCCTCCTCCTCCTCCCTCTTTCCCCGTCCTTCCTCCCTCTTTCTCCCTCCTCCTCTTCCTCCCCCATTGTCTTTTTCCCTCCTCCTTCTCTTCCTCCTCCTCCTCCCTCTTTCCCTCTCCTCTTCCTCCTCCTCCCTCTTTCTCCTTCCTCCTCTTCCTTCCCCATTGTCTTTTTCCCTCCTCCTTTTCTTCCTCCTCCTCCTCCCTCTTTCCCTCTCCTCTTCCTCTTCCTCTTCCTCCTCCCTCTTTCTCTCTCCTTCTCTTCCTCCCCATTGTCTTTTCCCTCCTCCTTCTCTTCCTCCTCCTCCTCCCTCTTTCCGTCTCCTCTTCCTCTTCCTCCTCCCTCTTTCTCCTCCCTCTTTCTCCCTCCTCCTCTTCCTTCCCCATTGTCTTTTTCCCTCCTCCTCCTCCTCCCTCTTTCCTTCTCCTCTTCCTCTTCCTCCTCCCTCTTTCTCCTCCCTCTTTCTCCCTCTTCCTCTTCCTCCCCCATTGTCTTTTTCCCTCCTCCTCCTCCTCCCTCTTTCCTTCTCCTCTTCCTCTTCCTCCTCCCTCTTTCTCCTCCCTCTTTCTCCTTCCTCCTCTTCCTTCCCCATTGTCTTTTTCCCTCCTCCTTTTCTTCTCCTCCTCCTCCCTCTTTCCCTCTCCTTCTCTTCCTCCCCATTGTCTTTTCCCTCCTCCTTCTCTTCCTCCTCCTCCTCCCTCTTTCCGTCTCCTCTTCCTCTTCCTCCTCCCTCTTTCTCCTCCCTCTTTCTCCCTCCTCCTCTTCCTCCCCCATTGTCTTTTTCCCTCCTCCTTCTCTTCCTCCTCCTCCTCCCTCTTTCCCCGTCCTTCCTCCCTCTTTCTCCCTCCTCCTCTTCCTCCCCCATTGTCTTTTTCCCTCCTCCTTCTCTTCCTCCTCCTCCTCCCTCTTTCCCTCTCCTCTTCCTCCTCCTCCCTCTTTCTCCTTCCTCCTCTTCCTTCCCCATTGTCTTTTTCCCTCCTCCTTTTCTTCCTCCTCCTCCTCCCTCTTTCCCTCTCCTCTTCCTCTTCCTCTTCCTCCTCCCTCTTTCTCTCTCCTTCTCTTCCTCCCCATTGTCTTTTCCCTCCTCCTTCTCTTCCTCCTCCTCCTCCCTCTTTCCGTCTCCTCTTCCTCTTCCTCCTCCCTCTTTCTCCTCCCTCTTTCTCCCTCCTCCTCTTCCTTCCCCATTGTCTTTTTCCCTCCTCCTCCTCCTCCCTCTTTCCTTCTCCTCTTCCTCTTCCTCCTCCCTCTTTCTCCTCCCTCTTTCTCCCTCTTCCTCTTCCTCCCCCATTGTCTTTTTCCCTCCTCCTCCTCCTCCCTCTTTCCTTCTCCTCTTCCTCTTCCTCCTCCCTCTTTCTCCTCCCTCTTTCTCCTTCCTCCTCTTCCTTCCCCATTGTCTTTTTCCCTCCTCCTTTTCTTCTCCTCCTCCTCCCTCTTTCCCTCTCCTCTTCCTCTTCCTCTTCCTCCTCCCTCTTTCTCTCTCCTTCTCTTCCTCCCCATTGTCTTTTCCCTCCTCCTTCTCTTCCTCCTCCTCCTCCCTCTTTCCGTCTCCTCTTCCTCTTCCTCCTCCCTCTTTCTCCTCCCTCTTTCTCCCTCCTCCTCTTCCTCCCCCATTGTCTTTTTCCCTCCTCCTCCTCCTCCCTCTTTCCTTCTCCTCTTCCTCTTCCTCCTCCCTCTTTCTCCTCCCTATTTCTCCCTCTTCCTCTTCCTCCCCCATTGTCTTTTTCCCTCCTCCTCCTCCTCCCTCTTTCCTTCTCCTCTTCCTCTTCCTCCTCCCTCTTTCTCCTCCCTCTTTCTCCCTCTTCCTCTTCCTCCCCCATTGTCTTTTTCCCTCCTCCTCCTCCTCCCTCTTTCCTTCTCCTCTTCCTCTTCCTCCTCCCTCTTTCTCCTCCCTCTTTCTCCCTCTTCCTCTTCCTCCCCCATTGTCTTTTTCCCTCCTCCTTCTCTTCCTCCTCCTCCTCCCTCTTTCCATCTCCTCTTCCTCTTCCTCCCTCTTTCTCCCTCTTCCTCTTCCTCCCCCATTGTCTTTTTCCCTCCTCCTTCTCTTCCTCCTCCTCCTCCCTCTTTCCCCGTCCTTCCTCCCTCTTTCTCCCTCCTCCTCTTCCTCCTCCTCCCTCTTTCTCCTTCCTCCTCTTCCTTCCCCATTGTCTTTTTCCCTCCTCCTTTTCTTCCTCCTCCTCCTCCCTCTTTCCGTCTCCTCTTCCTCTTCCTCTTCCTCCTCCCTCTTCCTCTCTCCTTCTCTTCCTCCCCATTGTCTTTTCCCTCCTCCTTCTCTTCCTCCTCCTCCTCCCTCTTTCCGTCTCCTCTTCCTCTTCCTCCTCCCTCTTTCTCCCTCTTCCTCTTCCTCCCCCATTGTCTTTTTCCCTCCTCCTCCTCCTCCCTCTTTCCTTCTCCTCTTCCTCTTCCTCCTCCCTCTTTCTCCTCCCTCTTTCTCCCTCCTCCTCTTCCTCCCCATTGTCTTTTCCCTCCTCCTTCTCTTCCTCCTCCTCCTCCCTCTTTCCGTCTCCTCTTCCTCTTCCTCCTCCCTCTTTCTCCCTCTTCCTCATCCATTGCATTCTATTCTATTCTATTCTATTCTATTCTATTCTATTCTATTCTATTCTATTCTATTCTATTCTATTCTATTCTATTCTATTCTATTCTATTCTATTCTATTCTATTCTATTCCATTCCATTCCATTCCATTCCATTCCAGTCTAGTCTAGTCTATTCCTCCTCCACCAAGCCCACTCCCTTCTAGCACTGATGATGTTACCTAGTTAGGTTGCAAAATGTTTGCAAGGGAACATCAAGGACTGTGCAGAAAGAGAAAGCCAGATAAGCGAGGATTAACACCAGACAAACCATCGAGCTGAAGACAGCACCCTAATCAAGGAAGTACCAAGGAAAGAAAACACACTCCGACCAACACTGCCAGGGCAAGCAACGGCATACAAAAAGGGAGCAAAACTCCACACTCCCTCGCGTACGTTCGCTCTCTTCGCAACCCAGACAGGCAACCATCCCTACGGAATGTGCCTTTTGAGCCAGATTTAAACCTTGGAAGTTGGTTTTTGAGCTTTATCTGAGATGCGTCAGCTTATGAGGTTTACGAGCCCACGTTGCTCAGATCCCTTTGCCTTTGTTGTGGTGACCTAAGTTTACTGAGTCATTACAATACACAGTTAGTCCAAAAACAAACCTATTTTATTGTAACAGCTGAGAATTACGTTCATTCCCAGCTGAGTCCCAATTAGTTGCAAAACAAGTCCTTCGGAATAATCACCAACCTTTATCTCCTTTGACACCCTGCCAAAGGCCTTACTTGGCAAAGCCCCACGAAGTTCAGAAACAAACAAGAGATGCCGACGGGAAACAGAGTTAGCAATGTTGCTTTCCTGCAAAAGGGTCCAAGTGCCGTTGTTTCTCTTTTAAGCCTTATGAGAGTGGCCAATCATCTCCAGGCCTTACTCCTGAGTTGTCCCTTTTGCTTTAGCTGCTCTTGCCTTCTGGCAGCTCTGCGCATGTGTGCACTAGGAACAGGCTCCTCCTGTTCCTCTCTGATGTCCGACTCTGGAGGCGCCAGAGTCCGCGCATCGCTCCCCGATGGCCCTGGCCCCATCTCTGCCTCCAACGCAGAGCCCTCGTCCGGACCTTCCCCAGACTCCAGAACTGGCCCATGTTCCTCCCCAGCCTCCTCACTGTCCGACTCCGCTGCCAGCTCCGCAGGCTGCTGGCGGACCAGAACAGCCTTCTGATGGTTTAAGCTCACCGACCTCTTGTTTTGAGTGGGAACGGAGTGCAGAGTCCGGCATTCTATCTTGCCCACCCAGGACGCTGGGTGGGCAGTGAGGTCACAATGGACTCTTCTCACAGCCACAGAAATCAGGACCACGCATGGGAGGCATCGGTGGGAGCGACCCACGTTTGGTAGGAATGTAGAAAGAAACTTGTGGACTCCCTGTAACAGTTGGAAGGGACCTTGGAGGTGGGAGACCGCATACCAGGGGTGGGTTCTACTTAACTTTACTATCGGTTTGCAGCGGAGCTACGCACGTGCACTTGCTTTGCTCATGCGCGCACGCACTCTTCTGCTCATCACTGACTATTGGGGGCGAATATTTGGCCCCCACAGAGAGGGCTCGCAATCTGGGAGTCCTCCTGGATAGGCAGCTGTCCTTGGAGGAACATCTGATGGCTGTTACCAGGGGGACCTTTTGTCAAGTTCGCCTGATTCGCCAGTTGCGGCCCTTTCTTGATTGGGATTCCCTGTGCACAGTCACTCACGCCCTCGTCACCCTCTCGCCTTGACTACTGCAACACTCTCTACATGGGGCTCCCCTTGAGGAGCACCCGGAGGCTCCAACTGGTCCAGAACGCAGCAGCGCGGGTAGTGACAGGAGCAGCCTGGCGCTCCCATGTAACACCGCTCCTGCGCGAGCTGCACTGGCTCCCGGTGGTCTTCCGGGTGCGCTTCAAGGTGTTGGTTATCACCTTCAAAGCGCTCCATGGCATAGGGCCTAGCTATCTGCGAGACCGCCTGCTGCTACCGACGACTTCCCATCGACCCGTGCGCTCCCACAGAGAGGGCCTCCTCGGGGTGCCATCAGCCAGACAGTGTAGGCTGGTGACCCCCAGGGGGAGGGCCTTCTCTGTGGGGGCTCCTACCCTCTGGAATCAGCTGCCCCCAGAGATAAGGAGAATCCAAGACCTCGGTGCCTTCCGCCGTGCCCTTAAAACTTTCTTTTCAAGCAAGCCGGGCTGGCTTAAGAAGAAATTTTTAAATGTTAAATTTTTAAATGTTAAATTTTTAAATTTAAATTTTTAAATGTTAGTGAGTTTTAATTGGGCCAAATTTATATATCTTTTAATTGTTTTTAATATTTGTA
>JAKOOJ010000002.1:205844130-205873188 GCA_022577455.1 Arizona elegans | reverse complement strand
ACTACTTCCAGGGCGAAGCGGCCGTCACCGAGAGCTACTCCATGGACGCCTTCTTCATCATCGACGGGCGGTCCCGCCGGCGGGCCGAGGGTCCTCGTCGCGGGGCACACCGCCACGCCTGCACGGAATGCGGCAAGACCTATGCCACCTCCTCGAACCTCAGCCGGCACAAGCAGACGCACCGCAGCCTGGATAGCAAGCTGGCGCGCAAGTGTCCGACGTGTAGCAAAGCGTACGTCTCCATGCCAGCGTTGGCAATGCACCTGCTGACGCACAACCTCAAACACAAGTGCGCCGTCTGCGGCAAGGCCTTCAGCCGGCCGTGGCTGCTGCAGGGACACATGCGTTCGCACACCGGGGAGAAGCCCTTCGGCTGTTCGCACTGCGGGAAGGCCTTTGCGGACCGTTCCAACCTACGCGCGCACATGCAAACCCACTCGGCGCTCAAACACTACCGTTGCAAGCAATGCCACAAGACTTTCGCTCTCAAATCCTACCTCCACAAACACTACGAATCTGCCTGCTTCAAAGGGCCGGAACACGCCTGCCCGGCGGAGAACTGACCCCGAGCTGGGGCAGGAAGGATCCCACGCCTGCAGCCTCCTCCGGTCATCCTGGGATTTACTCCCACGTCACAAAAAAAAAAAAAAAAAAAAAAGGAACCTTGCTGGAACCAGGAGGATCCGTGGGAAGAATCGCAGGACACCACGTTTTACGGGGAACGGTCTTCAGACGGGAGGCGAGCACTGCAACCTCAGTGAAACTCTCTTCCTAAAACTCAGTATCTGGGTTCACACAACAGGTAGAACCCAACGAAGTCAAGACGGTAGATACACCTGCCCAACGTACTAAGTTTGGTTCGTACTTAGCTTTGCTCAGGTCCCGTACATGTGTAGGTGAAACCCCAGAGGGTGATCTGTCTCCAAACTCTCGATTAATTCATGCGTTGAAAAAATGTGGAAACCTAGACGATGGATGGATTCAAACACCTGGCTTAACCATGTTGCATGAATGCTATCCGTGGCTGGATTCGCACGACACACCCAGACCAGGCTGCAGTGGGGGTTCTCGGTCCTGCTGTGTGCAGCCTGCAAATGCTGACACATCGTACCTGCGGCAACCTTCAAATTCACTCACCCAGGGATCGGAGAGAACGTGCATGGACGAATGAATGAATGAAGGTTGAAAGAATGAAGATGTTAATTTTTACCTGGATGAAGTTTGGGGCCGGGGGGGGGGGTACCTGGTCCAACCTGGGAGTACACCTGCTGCCTCAGCCAGGTGCGTGAAGCCATAAGGTGATTAGTTTGGGCCCAGCATAAGGTGTGAATGCAGGAATGGCATTGGATAAATCTGACGTGTTGTGTGAATCCAGCTATAGGAGGAGCTTTGGGAAAAGAGATCTAAAATGGACCACAAAGCCCATCTGCTTCCTGACTTCCTTTTTCCCTTCCTTCAACTCAACGAAAGCAATAAAACGCCCACTTTGCTCACATAAAGGTCTTCCCAAGGGATCTTTCCCCTCGTGTGATCCCTGCTTGTCTTCGCACTCTGCGAGAAACTTTGGACTCCTCTGGACACTATACGGGAGACGCGCCACTCTTTCGGAACACCCGTGGGCATATTTATTCCTTCATTTATTTATTCCCGTTATTTATTTCAATGCTGCTCTTTCTTCTGCCTTTTTTTGCGGGGTGGGTGGGTGGGCGGAACGAATATGATCGGCCAGCGAGAGACACTTTTTGAGGACGGAACAAAAGCCTGTGGTTTTCGTCTACACAGGGAGGCTCTTCAGAGAGGTAGATGTTCAACCGATGAAGCCACGCCGGGTAGCTTGGAAATCAAGACTCGCCTGGTGGTGGAGACTAGGAAGGGTCTACCGCAGTGTTTCTCAACCTCTGTCACTTTAAGGCAGGTGGACTTCAACTCCCAGAATTCACGGCTGGCTGGGGAATTCTAGGAGTTGGACAGAGGTGGTATTCAGCCGGTTCGTACAGATTCGGTCGAACCGGTAGCAGAGATTGTGTCCGCCCCCCACCTGCCTGAGCACTATGCTGTCCTATTTAGCCACGTTTTTGAGGCTGGGCGTGAGCACGGAAGGCCGAGCGCACGCGCGGAAGTTGCACGCGAAGCGAGCGTGCGCGCGCAACGGCGAACCGGCGGTAACAATATCTGAAACCCACCTCCGGTGTTGAAGTCCACACGTCTCAAAAAGGGGCAAAGCTTGAAGAAGACTGGCGTACAGCATGACCTCCGCTGTAAGGATTTGGGAACCTTTGTGGAACAAGGGTCTGGGAACACAACGTGTGAATGCGTGGGTGCCAGTGTGCGGATGTTATTAAAAAAAAACAGTGGCTTTTCTGGTTAGAACCAGAGTTATAAAAGCTTGGGAAGCTTTGAGGTTGCAGCGATCCGAGCCTGGGAGAGGGGTCAAAAAATGTCAATGTGATATCTTCAATTATGTGCAACATTTTTTTTTAAAGGGGTGGGCTTTGATAGCTGCCATCTTGACTTTTTTGACCACGGTTCCCCTGGAAACCTTTGCCAATGGCTCCATTGAATGGCCATTCTATATTCTAGAGCAAAAGTCTTCAAATATGGCAGCTTTAAGACTTGCGGACTTCAACTCCCAGAATTCTCCAGCCAGCTATGCTGGCTGGAGAATTCTGGGAGTTGAAGTCCACAAGTCTTAAAGCTGCCATATTTGAAGACTTCTGTTCTACAGCAATGATACTCAACTTTTAAGAGATGTGGACTTCAACTCCCAGAATTCCCCAGCCAGCCATGCTGGCTGGGGAATTCTGGGAATTGAAGTCCACCTATCTGAAAGTTGTTAAGAATGAGAAATATTAATCTGTGGGGTGCCAGTTAGGAAAAAAGGTGGACTATCATAGACAGGGAAGACTTGCCAGCCCTTGAGGACTACAAACTTTAACCCTGAAGCAACAAAAACACACTATATCTCGGATCCAGACGATTCTTGACCCCAAAACTCTCCTTTGGGTCAAGTTTGAAAGTTGAGATCCTCAAGGATATGTCCAGGTAGTTTCCTTGGCAGCCATGCAGAAGAGATTGGCCGCTGCTTCTCCTGGTGGTCTCCCATCCCAGTGACTCTGACAAGATCCAGCTTACATTTTTCAAACGATCACGACAGCACAAATAAAAACGATTGAAAACAAGCTGGACTGCTCAGGATCACGTGGGTTTCTGGGTGATAACAGTGAAGGGGGTCAATTTTGACTTTTCAAGTCTAGTCTACAGCCCCGGACATTTCCTTGTGATTTCCTTGTGGTCTCCTTTCCCTTTTCTCTTCTCGTTTCTCCAGTGCAGGCAGTCCTCAACTAACGACAACAACTGAGCTCAAAATTTATGTTGCTAAGTGAGGAATTTGTTCAGTGACTCCCCCCCCCATTTTACGACTTTTCTTGTCACATTTGCTAAGTGAATCACGGCAGCTGTTCAATGACTAAAACGGTCGTTAAGTGAAGCTGGCGTTCCCCATTGTCTTTGCTCGTCAGATGGTCGCAAAAGCGGATCACATATGACCCCGGGACACGGCAACCATCATAAATATGAGTCAGTTGCCAAACCTCTGAATTTTTGATTCACCTGACCGTGCGGATGCTGCAACGGTCATAAGTGCGAGAAATGGTCCTAAGTCCCTTTTTTTCAGTGCTGTTGTACCTTTGAACAGTCATTAAATGAACAGTTGTAAGTCGGGGACTACCTGTAACTGTGGCCGTAAGTCAAGTACAGCCTGTAATTGTGGTCGTAAGTCAAGTACGGCCTGTAATTGTGGTCATAAGTCAAGTACGGCCTGTAATTTTGGCCATAGTCAAGGACAGCCTGTAATTGTGGCCGTAAGTCGAGGACTGCCTGTAACTGTGGCCATAAGTCGAGGACTACCTGTAATTGTGGCCATAAGTCGAGGACAGCCTGTAATTGTGGCCGTAAGTCGAGGACAGCCCTGAGTCTTGTGGGAGAAGGGCGGTATAAAAATCTAATAAAATAAAATAAAATTGTGGCCGTAAGTTGAGGACTACCTGTAATTGTGGCCATAAGTCGAGGACAGCCTGTAATTGTGGCCGTAAATTCTAGGACTACCTGTAATTGTGGCCATAAGTCGAGGACAGCCTGTAATTGTGGCCGTAAATTCTAGGACTACCTGTAATTGTGGCCATAAGTCGAGGACAGCCTGTAATTGTGGCCGTAAGTCGAGGACAGCCTGTAATTGTGGCCATAAGTCGAGGAGAGCCTGTAATTGGTTGTGTGAAACTTCATAATATCAGCTCCAAGCTCTGTCCACCTTTTTCCTTCTGGCAAATTCTCCCGGTAAATCTGAGCGCACCGGAAGAGCCGCTGTTGCCCTAAGCTTAGAACTATTCTCTATTTAAATATTCTAATTTATCTTATTTATTATCCTATTTATTGTTTGCCGATGGATAAGGGGGCCGGGTGGGTGGCGGGGAAAGAGAGTTTTCTTTGAAACGGGCTAGGGTTTCCTGCCTGAGCAGGGGAAGGGGTTGGACTAAATGACCTCCAAGGTCCCTTCCAACTCTGTTATTCTATTCTATTCTTTGCATGCACTCTTAGATAGGAAGGAACCGGTTACGACTGGCGCTCGAGACGGATCTGCTGCGGGGTGGATATTTTTGTGCGTGTGTGTTTGGGTTTTTTTTTTTTTTTTGGTCTTGACTTTTGCTCCAGAGACCAAGCAGAGATTTAAAACAGGGATCACAAATCGAATTCTGCACCAATGCAATATTGTTGGCTTTCGAACACCTGTGTGTGTGCGCGTAGCCGGAGCACAGGAACTTGCCTTAACAAACACAAATCTGGAGTCCCACCAAAAAATTTTTTAAAAAAAATGGATTTTCTACTCCGGACCGCTGCGTCTTCTTACAAAGGACGGATTTCCCAACCTGGAACCAACCTATAAAAAGTTCTGGAGAACTTTTAAACCGAGATGGCTTGACTCGAACCCAGATCCTTTCTCCATGTTGAGGACTCATCCCTGCCACCGCCGCGTGGATTTTCTCCCATAGTTACGCCGTGAGGTTGATGTGCTAAAGAAGGAAGACAAGCGTCAACTAAGATGGCAACGAATCCGTACGCAGGCAGTCCTCGATTTACGATGGTTCATTTAGTGACCGTTGGAAGTTGCAACGGCTCTGGGAGAAAAAAGGGACTTGTGACCCGTTTTTCACACTTACGACCGTTGCAGCATCCCCGCGGTCATGCGACGTGATCAAAATTCAGACGCTTGGCCACCGACTCGTATTTATGACGGTTGTTGTGTCCCCGGGGTCACGTGATCCCATTTTGACAAGCAACATCCATGGGGAAGACAGCTTCGCTTAACAACGGTGTGACTACTTTAACAATCGCAGTGATTCATTTAACAAACACGGCGAGGAAAGTCGCAAAATGGGACAAAACTCGGTGAAAAAACTGCTCGCTCAGCACCATAAATTCGGGGCTCCATTTGTGGTCGTAAGTCGAGGACTACCTCTATACACTTGAAACATCCCCTTAATTTCTTTTCCAACCACCTTCAGGGGTAGGCCATCCAGAGGTGGGTTCGAGTTGCATTACCTCACCAGAATGTTGGACCCTGTAGCTTTCCAGGAGCTTAAAAGTGATTTATCGGGAGGAAATCTTCACGTTTGTCCCCATAACAACGATCCTGTGAGGTAGGCAGGTTTGAAAGAAAACCTTCCTGATATCAACTCAGCATGTTTCCAGGACTAAGGTGGCCTTGGAACTAAGCTAGCCAACTCTAACCCAACATTTTAATCCAACATTTCATAATTTAAGAGGTATGGATTTCAATGCCCAGAATTTCCCAGCCAGTATGATTAAGGGTATTGTTTTCTCCCTGATCATTTGTCTGGTATTAATCCCTGCTTATCTAGTCATTGGCTGCTGGAGAGGATGAGTTCCATTTTGTTTCTTTCTTTGCTTTTTTTTTAATCGTCCCTTTTGAACGGTGTTTAAATATAAAACCTATTTCTCAGTGTCTATAAACAACACCCTAAAATCAAGCTGGGGAATTGTGGGAGTTGAAGTTCACACATCTCAAAGCATGCTTGGCTGGGGAATTGTGGGAATTGGAGTCCACGCATCTTAAAAGTCACCAAGGTTGAAAAAGGCTGTGTTGTCCCGTCATTCAACAATGGTCTCCCAAAAATTAGATAGTTCGATCAGCAGCTTAGGAATTGCCAGTAATGAAAGACAATTAAATTTATAATTTCATTTGAGAAGCAGGGAAATGAATAAACAGCACCTGGCGAGTGAAGGAAAGTCAAATTTGGGGGGACAGATTGGGGTTCAAGGCAGGGGTGAAATGCTCCCGGTTCGGACCGGATTGCGATCCGGTAGCGATGGAGGTGGGTGGTTCGGAGAACCGGTAGCAAAAATCCCTGTCCCCCTCTCCCCATTGCCCAGCTGAGCCGTGCAATCATCGGAGGCTTTTTTTAAAAATTTTAAAAGCATCTTTTCTACAACCTCTTCGGCTGAAAAAAATGCTTTTAAAAGTTAAAAAAAAAGCCTCTGATGATTGTGCGGCTCAGCTGGGATCATCAGAGGCTTTTAAAAGCATTTTTTCTACAACCTCTCACAGAAGAGGTTATAGAAAAAATGTTTTTAAAAGGAAAAAAAAGCCTCTGCCGATCAGGCAAGTCAGCTGGGATCCTCAGAGGCTTAAAAAAAAAAAAAAAGAAAGCCTCTGCCAATCAGGCAAGTTAGCTGGGATCGTCAGAGGTTTTTAAAAGCATTTTTTCTACAACCTCTTCCACTGAATAGGTTATAGAAAAAATGTTTTTAAAAGGAAAAAACGCCTCTGCCGATCAGGCAAGTCAGCTGGGATCGTCAGAGGCTTTAAAAAAAACAAAGCCTCTGCCGATCAGACAAGTCAGCTGGGATCGTCAGAGGCTTTTAAAAGCATTTTTGTTACAACCTCTTCAGCCGAAGAGGTTGTAGAAAAAATAGTTTTAAAAGTAAAAAAAAAAAAAAAAGTTGGCCACGCCCACTCAGTCATATTACCCCCACCCCAAGCCACGCCCACAGAATCAGTAGTAACAAATTTTACATTTCACCACTGGTTCAAGGACACTTCAGTCAAAGCTTGTCTTCTTGGTGGACCAACCACTCTTCTAGTTATCTCGGACTGTGACTGGAAATCCAGAGATGCAGGTAGTCCTCGGCTTACGACCATTCGTTTAGGGACCGTTTGAAGTTAAAACGGCACTGAAAAAAAGGGACTTACAACCGTTTTTCGCACGGCCCTTGCAGCATCCCGCTGGTCACGCAATCCAAATTCAGACGCTTGGCAACTGGCATGTACTTATGACGGTTGCAGTGTCTCGGGGTCACGTGACCCCCTTTTGCGACCTTCTGACAAGCCAAGTCCATGGAGAATCCAGGATGACTTAAACATCCGTGTAACTAACTTAACAACTGCGGCCAGGAAGGTTGTACAATACTCACTTAACAACTGTCTCGCTTAGCAGCAGAAATTTGGGGCTCAATTGTGGCCGTAAATCGAGGACTACCTGTATTTGCTCCGTAACCACCAGGATTGCAAAAGTCTGTAGCGATTCTCAGTCTTTCCATTCAGAGCTGAAGAAGCTTCTTTGGATGAGAAGCGAAACGTCTTTAAAAGAAAAAAACAGGAAGTCCAGTTGCCATTTGAAAAATGCACCTTTGGGACAACCGTAACTTGGAGGACTGAGAATCGCTACGGACTTTTAGCTACTCAATGGATGAACACCCTTCGAATGGTATCGGAGTAGGAACGGATTTCCAGAAAAATTGCAGATGACAGGAACCGTTTGCACCACTCCGGTGACACTGAGGACACAGATAAACCTCCAAGGATGCAAATGACCAGCTGTCTGCAAGGAATATCAATCCTTCTTTTTCTCAACATTCAGTCAGAGGTGAAGAAGCTTCCTGGATGAGAAGCGAAACGTCTTCAAAAGAAAAAAACAAGAAAGTCCAGTTGCCTCCTGAAAAAAGCACCTTTGGGACGCCAGATAGTCTGGAGTAAGAAGGCGTGACTGCCTGGCCCCAAGTCAACCAGACAGCTCATTTCATGACCAACACTGGACGCAAAACTGATTCTTCTCTTCATATGGTCTCTCATCTTCGCCATCTTGTCTTCCCAGGTGTGGGTGTGATACCCATGCACTAATAACTCACAAAAGCCTAACCAAGATTTAATTCCATCAACGCACCCGGATTGGCAAATTTATCCCCAGAGACTTTTTAACTGATCAGGTTAAGCACGTTGTACGAATGCAGTCACTGTTCTCGTTTTGTATTCCTACTGTCCCCCTCTGCCCCCCTCCTACTCAAAACACAGCGTCCACTGCACGCCAAGTTGTGAATCTCTCAGCCATTCAAGCTTTTAGCTGGGTTCACACAACACAGTAACCTGGATCAAACAGAGACAGGTCGTTTGTAGTTTTGTAGAAAGCGTGCAAATGCGAGTAGATCAATAGGTACCACTTCAGTGGGAAGGGAACCGTGTTCTGTGTGTCTTTGGCGTTATGCTGGTCACATGACCACAGAAATCGTCTTCGGACAATGCTGGCTCCCTCGGCCAAGAAACGGAGACGGGCACAGTCCCGCGTAGAGTCAGACACGACTAGACACGGAAACTTTTTACCTTTTAGTTTATAGTTTAACGCAGTGATGGCGAACCTTTTAGATACCAAGTGCCCAAACTGCACGGGTGCGCTTGCCCAAACTGAAAGGTGCACGCGCGAGAATGCGTGCATGTGCAAACATGTGTGCGCACATATGCGGACATGCACAAACACGTCCATGCGTGGATGTGCACATGTGCGTACATGTGTTCATGCACAGCAGAGACCTGAAGACCAGCTGGTCGACAGGAGGCAGGGCATCCCAAAACTGGCAACACGGCAAGAGGTAAGATCTTTTTCTTTCGTGAGCTTCTGTTTCGACGTCTGCAGGGAAACAGAAGCTCACAAAAGAAACGCTACGGAGATCTGACCTGGGGCAACGGCACGCGTGCCAGCAGAGAGGGCTCTGCGTGCCACCTCTGGCACACATGCCATAGATTCGCCATCACGGGTTTAATGTGTTGGGGTAACTGAGATACAGCCTCATCAGGGTACATGAACCAAGCCATAATGTGGTAAACTCATCCAGACATCGTCGGGTTATATATGAATGCAGCAACTGTCTTTGGTAAAGCCGGGGTTAGATTCAACCTCTCAACATGGAACGACCGTCTGCGCGGACACCTCTTTTGACGTCAAACCCTTAACTAGGATACCGCATTAAACCATTGTCAGATGTCGCACAACACTTTGAACCATAAACGGATCGGACGGGACGGGTTCCCCGTCAGACCAAGCCCCACCAAAAGGGAAAAGGAAATGTTGCGGACTCCCTCAACGAACCTTAGCGTGTTTTTTGGCAGATTGTTACTAGCTTTTATAATCTGTGTGGACGAGTCTGTTGTATGAACGCCGCTGTGGACAGATGTACTCATTCATACCTATTGAGAATTAAGGCGCTTGTAACTGTGGCCAGAAAGAATGCTGGATGTTTTTTAATTCCCCACTCAACAAACCTCAGGTTTCAACCCTCCAAGGTAGGCCAGGGACAAAAGAAAACACACAAACACACACTGCAGGGATTTCAAGAATGCTAGTTTACCGTTGCAGGGTATCTTCACCGAATCTTGACATCCCCATCCAGAACCTTTCCTATTCCTTCGTAAGGACGACGAGGTCCAGATGGGACCATTCCGAGTCTTGTTTTTCCCCACTTCCCACTTTTCCCAGGGTTGAGTAACTGTCTTACCTCTCCTGCCCCCTTTGTCGAGGGCAGTGTGACATTCATTGACACTGGGGTACGTGCAGACAGCACAAAAAAAAAAAAAAAAAAAAAGACCACCAGGTCAGCATCAGATGTCCGCACGTCGCCGTATCCTCCGTCCAGCACAGCTTTCAGGATTCGTTAACGCACAGGGAGCACACAGATGGACCCGCACGGACAACACAACCCATACCACGGATGCAATTTCCTTGGTGAACTCTTCCCTGTGGGCAATGCCAGGCTGGGAGTGTGTCTGTGTGTGTCTTTCTCTCTAAACCACAGCGCCTGGATTCCTGCCCGTAGATTTTGCACTTGGGACGGTACCCCAGTTCCCTTTCGGTGTTTAGACTGTAAATAAAATACGATAGCAATAATGAATTCCCTCTGCATGATTTAGCTTCCCACTCCTGCCCCCCAGCCAGCCAGATGTTGGTCTGGGTAGAATACAGGTCAAATACAAGTCTTCCTGATGTGAAACTACCTGCAGTATTGTAATGCAATTCAGGGATAATAAAGGGCCTTCTTTTCTGCTATGTGGTTGTGTCGTTTGTCTTTTTAGCAGGTGTTCTGACCTAGGCTTCCCAAGAGCATGAAGCAGACTCCTTGTCCAGTAAGTTACTGTGAATTCCTCTCATTCACATCCAGCAAAGTCTTTCAAGGGAGAATTGACAGTCACAGATCTTATCTGGCTTGGAGAGCTGCCAGGCCGATATCTTCAAAACTTGGCAAGAAATCTCAGAGAGTCACAAACTAATTGTCTCCTGCAAACTCCACTCCCCTTTTGCTCCTCTTTTATTCCCTCTGGGAGGGGCTATTCATCGTCCACCTGTGGCCTTACTCCCAAGTCGACCCTTGTTCTTTAGCTGTCCCCTTCGTCTGGCAACTCTGCGCATGCGCCCACTGGGAACCGGCTCCAGCTTTTCGTCTGCCTCACTGATGTCCGACTCCGAAGGCAGCTGACAACTGTCAGACGGCCCTGGCCCTCTCTCTGCCTCCGACGCAGAGCCATCATCAGAGCCTTCCCCAGACTCCAGGACTGGCCCATGTTCCTCCCCAACCTCCTCACTGTCTGAGTCTGCCACCAGCTCCGCTGACCGCTGACGGGCCACAACAGCAGGGTGGGTTTGATTTAAATCAAGGCGATTTAAATCACGGTTTAAATCAGTAGTTCAAAAAGGCTTGATTTAAATCGACTCAATTTAAATCATCATTTTTAAAGAGCAACTGTCATCTCTGTCCCGCAGCGGCTCCTCCTCTGATCCGCTGTTGACTCACCGACAGTCCCAATATTGCAGAATAGGCAGCCTCGTGCTACATAACTAAGCTCCGTTTCATGCTGAATAAACTAAATTATTCATGTATCTTAAATAGAAAGCTGTCTTTAGATAGATTTTTACTCCAAAAGCTTGGAGTTGATAAAAAATTTTAAAAATACGATTTAAATTTTTTAAAAATCGGATTTAATTTTTTTAAAAATCTGCTTTTTTAATTATTATTTAAAAAAAAAAAAAACATCGATTTCTCTCTACCCTGCTTTTTAGGGGAGTTCCCAATCTTTCCGGCTTGGCGGACCAGCAACCGGGAGGGTGGGGCCACGGGCAGGAGAAGTGATGGTTGTGTGTTGAGTCAAAAGCGTGCATGCGTAGTCGCCACTCATGCGAACGGAGCTTTACATGAGCCGTGGTGGCGCAGTGGTTAGAGTGCAGTACTGCAGGCTCCTTCTGCTGACTGCCGGCTGCCTGCAATTTGGCAGTTCAAATCTCACCAGGCTCAAGGTTGACTCAGCCTTCCGCCCTTCCGAGGTGGGTAAAATGAGGACCCAGATTGTTGGGGGCAATTATGCTGACTCTGTAAACCGCTTAGAGAAGGCTGTAAAGCACCGGGAAGCAGTATATAAGTCTAAATGCTATTGCTACATGTAAGGTGCACTTAACTGCCACTTTCACTGGCTGCATCCGTACAGGCCATCGCCCAGAGGTGGGGACCCATTTTAGGTGGGGGAAAGGGGATGGGGGCCAAAGAAAGCCTCAATGGTCCAAGGCTAACATAGCCCTCAAACCTGCAGGATTAACAGGAATGGGGTAAACCAGAAAGGACACACGCAACCAGCTGAGCTGATTCTACTGAATTGTGAGGCTACTGACAGAGTTCCAAGCAACACCCCCAATGAAAGAAGACTCCGAGGTTAGACGTTCCTCAAAGTTCCATTTTATTAGAGATGTCATATTGGCAGGTCTGGGAAAACCTGAATCTGAAAGCTTCCAGGTTTTCCCCACCCAAAGGAAAGTCCAAGTCCCTGCCCAGCATCCGCATGTCCATTAAATGGTCCAATTCAAAAATCATCCCAACTGGAGATGCCTCCCAGTTCCAGCCCTCCAGGTGCAGGGCAAGATGTCCTTGACTCTCTGAGAAAGGAAAGTTGTTTTGACTACGTATCACCCTTGCTCCATAAAATTCCCCCCTCCCAGTTTCCCACAGCAGTAAATATGGCAGCCCTGAAGATCCAAAATAAAAAACGGCTTCCAGGGCTGACAGCTATTGTACGTTAACAGAATGTAGGCAATCCTTTTCTTTTTCCCCCAAAAAACGTTTTTTATTAAAGTATTATAAAATACAAAATATAAAAGTAAATAGAGGAACATTAAGGGAGGACGGGAAAGAGGAAAGGGAAGGGTAGGGAAAAGGAAAGGTAAAAAAAAGAAGAAGCATTGACTTCCGACTCTCTCAATTGCAGTAAAATAAAACTTCCAAGTCACAACTTTTTGTACATCGAGCACCAAGTTCAGAAGCGGTTTCCATGTGGAAAGAAAAGGACTTATGTTCTTTTCTTTAATCAAAGTGGTCAATTTTGCCATTTCAGCCAACTCCATCAGCTTCTGCCACCGTTCGTCCGTGGTAGGTATCAGAAATGCAGGTAATCCTTGACTTAACAACCGCTCATTTTGTGACTGTTGTCAGCGGCACTGTAAAAAGCCACTGATGACCATTTTCTCCCCTCTCTATCTATCTCTGTATCTGTCTCTCTCCCTCTCTCTGTGTCTCTCTGTATCTGTCTCTCTCCCTCTGTATCTATGAATCTCTCTTCCTCTCTCCCTCTCTGTATCTATGTCACTCTCCCTCTCTCCCTCGCTTCCCCCTCTCTGTTATCTGTCTCTCTCCCTCTCCCCGTCTGTATCTATGTCTCTCTCCCTCTCTCCCCTCTGTCTCTCTCTCCCTCTCCCCTCTGTGTCTCTCTCTGTATCTGTCTCTCTCTCCCTCTGTATCTATGTATCTCTCTCCCTCTCTCCCCCCGTTCTGTATCTACGCCTCTCCCCCTCTCTGTATCTCTCTCTGTATCTGTCTTTCTCCCTCTCTCCCCCCTCTTTGTCTCTCTCTCCCTCTCTGTATGTCTCTCTCCCTCTCCCCTCTCTGTATCTCTCTCTGTATCTCTCTCCCTCCCCTCTCTCTGTGTCTCTCTGTATCTGTCTCTCTCCCTCTGTATCTATGTATCTCTCTCCCTCTCTGTATCTATGTCTCTCTCCCCCTCTCTGTATCTCTCTCTGTATCTGTCTCTCCCTCTCCCCGTCTGTATCTCTCTCCCTCTCCCCTCTCTGTATCTCTCTCTGTATCTATGTCTCTCTCCCCCTCTCTGTATCTCTCTCTGTATCTGTCTCTCTCCCTCACTTCCCCCTCTCTGTATCTGTCTCCCTCTCCCCGTCTGTATCTCTCTCCCTCTCCCCTCTCTGTATCTCTCTGTATCTGTCTTTCTCCCTCTGTATCTCTCCCTCTCTCCTCCCTCTCTGTATCTATGTCTCTCTCCCTCTCTCCCCTCTCTGTATCTGTCTCTCCCTCTCCCCCTCCCTCTCCCTGTATCTGTCTCTCTCTCCCTCTGTATCTATGTCTCGCTCCCTCTCTCCCCCCTCTGTATCACTCTCTGTATGTCTCTTTCTGTATGTCTCTCTCTGTATCTATGTCTCTCTCTCCCTCTCCCCACCCCACTCTCTGTATCTCTCAGATTTCCAAGGCCATGCAAGGAGTGACTGGGAGGCGAGGGCGAGGGGTGGAGCCAGCCAATGATCGGACCAAGAGCTGTAGCAGAGGGCCCAAAGAGTCGCATGTGGCTCTGGAGCCGCAGGTAGCCGACACCCGGCCTATAAGCTAATCAATCAATCAATATATATATATATAAAAAACTATATAGAAGTAGCTTACTACTGCCACTCTGTGGAGTGTTTTGGGGTGTTGTATTTTTTTTTGCTTTCTTGCCAAGATTCTGCCTGTGGCATTTCCTGGTGGTCTTCCATCCCTGCACTAACCATTTGCTAAATGTTAGAAATTCCAAAAGAGGAAAGAAGCAAGTCTTTTGACCCTTTCGACGCTATCTCATCTCTTCCAGCCCACAGATGTGTTTTACTCCATGCCGGCTGGGGAATTCTGGGACTTGAAGTCCACACGTCTTTAGCTGGCGAGGTTGAGAAACACTGTTCTATAGTGATCAATCAGGATTGAGCTGGAAGGGATCTCGGAGGTCTTCTAGTCCAGCCCCCTGCTCAAGCGGGAGACCCTGTACCATTTCAGATAAGCGGCTGTCCAGTCCCTTCTTACAATTACCTTAATTCTTGCCATTACAGGTAGTCCTCGATTTACGTCCACAGTCGCAACCAGAATTTCCATTCTTGAGTCACACCCAACTGTAAAACCTTTTTGCCGTGATTAACTGAATCACCGCCATCGTTAAGCGAATCATGTGGTCGTTAAGCAAGTCCGGTTCTCCCCCCTCCCACCGTTGGCTTTGCTTGTTGGAAGCTGGCTGGGAAGATCAACAGTGGTGATCACGTGACCCCAGGATGCAGCAATCATCATTTTTTTAAAAAAATGCCAATTGCCAATCAAGTGACCAGATTTTGATTAAACGACCCAGGATGGGTGTCAGCAACTCGCGGCTCTGTAGCCGCATGCGGCTCTTTGGGCCCCATGCTGCAGCTCTGTCCCATCACTGGCTGGCCTCACCCCTTGCCCTCCCCTCCCAGTCACTCCTCGCCTGGCCTTGGAAATCCGAGAGATACAGAGAGAGGGGAGGAGAGAGAGACATAGATACACACAGAGAGAGAGAGATACAGAGAGAGAGGGGGAAGATAGAGAGGGACGGGGGGAGAGAGAGACGGAGATACAGAGAGAGGGGAAGATAGGGGAGAGAGAGATACAGAGGGGGGAGAGATACAGAGAGAGGGGGAGAGACATAGATACACAGAGAGAGAGATACAGAAAGAGAGGGGGAAGATAGAGAGGGAGAGGGGGGAGAGACAGGGAGATACAGAGAGAGGGGAAGATAGGGAGAGAGAGATACAGAGAGGGGGGAGAGAGAGACATAGATACACAGAGAGAGAGATACAGAGAGAGAGGGGAAGATAGAGAGGGAGAGGGGGGAGAGAGAGACGGAGTTACAGAGAGAGGGGAAGATAGGGGAAAGAGAGAGAGATACAGAGAGAGAGACATAGATACACACAGAGAGAGAGAGATACAGAAAGGGGGGAAGATAGAGAGGGAGAGGGGGAGAGAGAGAGGGTGATTCAGAGAGAGGGAAAGATGGGGAGAGAGAGAGATACAGAGAAGGGGGAGAGAGAGACAGAGAGAGATACAGAGAGAGAGAGAGAGGGAAAAGGTTTTGTGGTTCCCGGTGTTTTTTTTTTCCTGTGGGAAATGGGTCCAAATGGCTCTTTGAGTGTTTAAGTTTGCAGACCCCTGACCCAGGAGGATGCTGTCACAGTTGTTAAGTGCAAGGACTGGCCTGAAAGTCCCTTATTTCCAGCGGCACTGCAATTTTGAACGGACGCTAAACAAACAGTCGTAAGTCGAGGACTAACTGCATGGCCTTTTGCCCTCCTCCTCCTCCTCCTCCTCCTCTTCTAGAGCCTGTCAGTCTCCCATCTTCAGTCTCTGACAACAAACAGCCGCTTCCAGTTAGCTCCTTAATGCTTCAATCGATACGGGGTCGGTTCGATAATACCGACTTCCCGCAACAGAGACACAGCGTACTGCGTATACACAAGAGTGGAGTTGTGTACTCCAAGGCCTTGCCTTCCGCCAAGGAAATGGATTTTTTTAAAAAGTTCATTGCGGCTTTTGCAACAGTGAGGTGGGGCTCTTTACTCAGGAGAGAAAAATGTGGAACGGTTTTGCAATAAACTGCTCTGGAGCAAGAAGGGGGAAAAAAATCTCACAGGGAAATTGCAGGAGTGACCGGCCACGTCTGAGGAACACCAGAATCAAGAGGTTCAGAAGGGACCTCGGAGGTCTTCTAGTCCAACCCTTTGACATGATCAGGCAGGAGACCCCATGTGCCATTCTTGCAAATCGGATGTCCAAGTTCTCCTCTTTAAAAACCTCCCGTGATGGAGCACCCATAACTTCTGGAGGCAAGGGCCTAAGGTGGGACTAGAACTCACCGTCTCCTGGTCATTGGCCCAAAGTCACCCAACTGGCTTTCATGCCTAAGGTGGGACTGGAACTCACTGTCTCCTGGTGATTGGCCCAAAGTCACCCAGACAGCTTTCATGCCTAAGGTAGAACTATAACTCACCGTCTCCTGGTGATTGGCCCAAAGTCACCCAGCTGGCTTTCATGCCTAAGATGGGACTAGAACTCACCGTCTCCTGGTGATTGGCCCAAAGTCACCCAATTGGCTTTCATGCCTAAGGCGGGATTAGAAGTCACTGTCTCCTGGTGATTGGCCCAAAGTCACCCAATTGGCTTTCATGCCTAAGGCGGGACTAGAACTCACCGTCTCCTGGTGATTGGCCCAATTGGCTTTCATGCCTAAGGCGGGATTAGAAGTCACTGTCTCCTGGTGATTGGCCCAAAGTCACCCAGCTGGCTTTCATGCCTAAAGCAGGACTAGAACTCACCGTCTCCTGGTGATTGGCCCAATTGGCTTTCATGTCTAAGGCGGGACTAGAACTCACTGTCTCCTGGTGATTGGCCCAAAGTCACCCAGCTGGCTTTCATGCCTAAAGCAGGACTAGAACTCACCGTCTCCTGGTGATTGACCCAAAGCCACCCAATTGGCTTTCATGCCTAAGGCAGAACTAGAACTCCCATCTCCTGATTTCTAGGCCAGCACCTTCACAACCATACTAAACTGACTCTCTCCCTTCATCTATACCAGGGGTCGGCAACCTTAAACACATTTGGACCCGTTTCCCACAGAAAAGAAAACACCGGGAGCCACAAAACCCTTCCGGTGCCTGACACAGAACTAGCATATGTAGTTCAATTAAATGTTCTCTTTTCTTCTGAAACTTTTCTTTTCTTTGACTTATCCATGGCTGGCCTACCGGGGATCGAAAAGCTCAATAAATCGTGTGCCGGCTGCCATCACACATTGGCGGTTGTAACGCGTATTTTGAGCGACAGGGAGCCGCAGCTGAGGGGTGAAAGAGCCACATGCGGCTCCAGGGACGCAGGTTGCTGACCCCTCGATCTATACCTTTCATAGGCTGCAAGAACAAATGGAACATATATTTTAAATATCAAATACCTGACGGTTGGAAAAAGCAAGTGACCGAACTATAAAACCTACTGATTTCATGGGAGACTCACTTGACCAATAGTTCAACAGGGATCCTAGATAACATCCCACAAGTGGTGGGTTTGTGGGTTACGTGACTCTTTTAACGGCTGGTTTAGCGTCTTTCTGAACACCTGCAAGCGTATTCAAGGACTTTCAGAACACCGCTCTCACATAGCAAAAATAAAAATAGGACCTTGGCTCGGAAGAAAAAGAAAAAGAATCTTTTCCGGAAGTTCTAACAAGAGCCCTGGACTGCCACGTTAAAAATGCTAAGACGCGTTAGATATGTTTGAAACGTTAACAATAAAGCCTAAAATTAGAAAGACACACAATTGGATTTGGTGAATGAACTTAACATTTTACAATTAGTAAAGCAACCCATTGCTGCTGGGAGCTAGGCAGCATTTTCTTCCTTCCTCCCATCCTTCTTTCCTTTCGTTCTCTCTTTCTTTCTCTTTCTCTCCCTCTTTTCCTCCTTCTCTTCTTTCTTCTTATTATCTCTCCTTCTTCCTTCACTTTCCTTACTTCTCATTTTTTTCTCTTTCTCTCTTCTTTCCCTCACTCTTTCCTTTTTTCTTTCTTTTTTCTCTCTTTTTCTTTTTCTCTTTCTTCCTCTTTCTTTTTTTCTTGCTCTTTCTTCCTGTCACTCTCTCTCTCTCTCTTTTCCCTCGCTCTTTTTCTTCTCTTTTTCTCTTTCTCTTTTTTCTTTCTTTCTTTCTTCCTCTCTTTTTTCTTGCTCTTTCTTCCTGTCATTCTCTCTCTCCATTCCCTCGCTCTTTCTTTCTTCTCTTTTTCTTTCTTTTTTCTTCCTTTCTCTTTTTCTTCCTTCCTTCCTCTTTTTTCTTGCTCTTTCTTCCTGTCACTCTTTCTCTCTCTCCTTTCCCTCGCTCTCTTCTCTTTTTCTCTTTTTCCTTTTTCTCTTTTTCTTTCTTTCTTCCTCTCTTTTTTCTTGCTCTTTCTTCCTGTCACTCTCTCTCCTTTCCGTCGCTCTTTCTTTCTTCTCTTTTTCTCTTTCTCTTTTTTCTTTCTTTCTCTTTTTCTTTCTTTCTTTCTCTCTTTTTTCTTGCTCTTTCTTCCTGTCACTCTTTCTCTCTCTCCTTTCCCTCACTCTCTTCTCTTTTTCTCTTTTTCCTTTTTCTCTTTTTCTTTCTTTCTTCCTCTCTTTTTTCTTGCTCTTTCTTCCTGTCACTCTCTCTCTCCATTCCCTCGCTCTTTCTTTCTTCTCTTTTTCTTTCTTTTTTCTTCTTTTCTCTTTTTCTTCCTTCCTTCCTCTTTTTTCTTGCTCTTTCTTCCTGTCACTCTTTCTCTCTCTCCTTTCCCTCGCTCTCTTCTCTTTTTCTCTGTTTCTTTTTTCTCTTTTTCTTTCTTTCTTCCTCTCTTTTTTCTTGCTCTTTCTTCCTGTCACTCCTTCTCTCTCTCCTTTCCCTCGCTCTCTTTCTTTTTCTCTTTTTCTTTCTTTCTTTCTTCCTCTCTTTCTTTTTTTCTTGCTCTTTCTTCCTGTCACTCTCTCTCCTTTCCCTCGCTCTTTCTTTCTTCTCTTTTTCTCTTTCTTTTTTCTTTCTTTCTTTTTCTTTCTTTCTTTCTTCCTCTTTTTTCTTGCTCACTCTTTCTGTCCCTCTTTCTCTCTCCTTTCTCTCGCTTTCTTTCTTTCTTCTCCTCTTTCTTTTTCTTCCTTTCTTCCTCTTTTTTCTTGCTCTTTCTTCCTGTCACTCTTTCTCTCTCTCCTTTCCCTCGCTCTCTTCTCTTTTTCTGTTTCTTTTTTCTCTTTTTCTTTCTTTCTTCCTTTTTCCTTGCTCTTTCTTCCTGTCACTCCTTCTCTCTCTCCTTTCCCTCGCTCTCTTTCTTTTTCTCTTTTTCTTTCTTTCTTTCTTCATCTCTTTCTTTTTTTCTTGCTCTTTCTTCCTGTCACTCTCTCTCCTTTCCCTCGCTCTTTCTTTCTTCTCTTTTTCTCTTTCTCTTTTTTTCTTTCTTTCTCTTTTTCTTTCTTTCTTTCTTCCTCTCTTTTTTCTTGCTCTTTCTTCCTGTCCCTCTTTCTCTCTCCTTTCTCTCGCTTTCTTTCTTTCTTCTCCTTTTTCTTTTTCTTCCTTTCTTCCTCTCTTCTTTTTTTCTTGCTCTTTCTTCCTGTCACTCTTTCTCTCTCTCCTTTCCCTTGCTCTTTCTTTGTACTCTTTTTCTCTTTTCCTTTCTTTTTCTTTCTTTCTCTTTTTTTCTCTTTCTCTGTTTTTCTTCATCTCTTTCTCTTTCTTCCTCTTCTTTCCCTCGTTTTCTTTCTTTTTCTTTTTCTCTTTCTTTTTTCTTTCTCTTTCTTTCTTTCTCTTTTTCTTTCTCGTTTTCTTCCTCTCTCTCTCTTTCTCTTTCTCTTTCTCTTTCTTTCTCTCTCTCTCTCTCTCTCTCGTCATCTAAGTGACTTGGCAGTTTATCACAACCTATTAAAATGTCATTAAACACCCCCTTCCCCATTGCCGCCCCCCTCCCAGGATCGCCAACAACACGGTCCCTCTCCGGCCGCTCCGTTTTTCCGCTGCCTCCTCCTGACTCAGCAAAAGAAGCGCGTGGAAGTCCAGCCCAGGAAAGGCGTTGCACACTTGCGCGTGTGACTCACCAACGGCTCCTTCCACTTAGAAGGTGGGGGGGGGGGAGCCAGTTGTTCCACGCGTGCAGACCCCCCCCCCTTCCAACCAAGTGGCTCCATCCGCGGCGCTCCGGGCTCCATCTGAGTGGGGGTCCCCGCATTGGAGACAGGATCCGCGGAAGGCGCCGGAGAAACTCTCGGGACGGGTGGGGGGCTCATCAGTCTCGACCCCCCCCCGTGTCCCCTGGAATGGTACACTCCGGCCAAACTTCCCCGGTGCCTTTAATACGCGCGTTGGGGACCCTCCCAAGATGCGAGGAGCGGCGGCGCGAGTGGCGCGGAGGTGTTGGGAAAGGGCACCAAGCGGTGATCGCGGGCAGTGGCGGCGCTGGCTCAGCATGGAAAGCGAAGAGAGCCGGAGCGTCCATTCCGACAACGTCTCCGAGGTCCACGAAGTGCCCATGCGGGTCATCATCAGACCCATCCCGCCGGTCCTGGACGAGGGGAAAGTGGAAAGTCTCGTGAAGACCATCCAGGTAGGTAGGGTCGGTTCCCACGACCCTGGGTCGGGGTTAGGAGGTGACTCGGGTTTCTGTCTTCCACGGTGGGGGGGTTAATTGAACGGCCAGGTAGTGGGCGAGGATGGCCACCGGCAGGATGTTGGGCTTTGGGAATAGGAGAGGACAGGACAGGATAGAATAAGAATTAATTAGAATTAGAATTCATTAGAAATAGAAAAACAGAGTCGGAAGGGACCTTGGAGGTCTTCTAGACCAACCTCCCGCTTAGGCAGGAAACCCTACACCACTTCAGACAAACGGTTGTCCAATCTCTTCTTCAAGACCTCCAGTGTTGGAGCATTCACAACTTCTAGTGGCAAGCAGTTCCACTGGTTAACTGTCCTCACTGTTAGGAAGCTTCTCTTTAATTCCAGGTTGCTTCTCTCTTTGATAAGTTTCCATCCGTTGCTTCTTGTCCTACCCTCAGGTGCTCTGGAGAATAGCTTGACTTCCTCTTCTTTGGGGCAGCCCCTGAGATATTGGAAGACTGCTATCATACCCCCCCTAGTCCTTCTTTTCATGAAACTAGATATACTCAGTTCCTGCAATCATTCTTCATATACAAAATACAGAATAAGAGTTGGAAGGGACCTTGGAGGTCTTGTAGTCCAACCCCTTCTTAGGCAGGAAACCCTACAACCACTTCAGACAAATGCTTGTCCAACATCTTCTTAAAAGTCCTTCTTTTCATTAAACTAAGACCTACCCAGTTCCTGCAACCGTTCTTCATATATTTTAGCCTCCAGTCCCCTCATCACCTTTGTTGCTCTTCTCTGCACTCTTTCTAGAGTCTCAACTCTAGAAGATTGTTTTTATTTTTATTCAATTTACATATAGAATGACTTAGAGGAGGGAATAGGAGGGGAACTCATCAAATTTGCAGATGATACTAAGCTGGTAGGAATAGCCAACACCCTAGATGATAGGCTCAAGAGACAGATGGATCTTGACAGATTTGAACTCTGGGCCCTATCTAACAAAACGAAATTCAATGTAGACAAAAGTAAAGTCTTACACTTAGGCAAGAAACTGTGGGATGTTGCAATGATTGTCACATTTGTCAGTGCTATTGTAACTTTAAATGGTTGCTGAACGAATGATGGTTAATTCCAGGACTACTTTTATAGTACAGTTCTGAGATTTCCAGGTGGCCTCCCATCCCAGGACTAGCCAGCTCTGACTTCTTTAACCTCTCACAATTGGCTCAGGCTGGTGAGATGCTGCCCCCTAGTGGGCATTAAAGTAAGATAACCTTCCTAGTTGAGTTTGAATCCCGGAAGGATCAATGCAGGTGTTCCACCTGGGATACTAACATTGTAAGTAACCTTGGTTGAGTTCACACAATCTATTTAAGCATAATAATTATGTTTATGTAAGCAGCTTGCTTTGAAGGGGCAAGTTCTGGATGAAGACCAGCTTCACGCAAGAGAGGAGGCTGGAATCTCCTCCTTGAGCAGGGGGCTAGACTAGAAGACCTCCAAGGTCCCTTCCAGTTTTGTTATTTCTGTACTGTGTTGAACCACAGAGTAGCCTCTGAGGATATATAGATAGGGTGCCACCTTATTATTGAGTGGTTCCCCAGGAGACAGGGAAGGCCTGTGTGGGAAAATCGCCCCTTCAAGGAGTGGAATTGATTCAGTTTATATATAAAGGCAAGAGAGAGGGCAGGGAAAGGAAGGGAACGGATAGAGGGAAAGAGAAGGGAAGGAAGGAAAAAGAAGAAAGAAAAAAGGAAGGAAGGGGAAAGAGAAAGAGAAAAAGAAAGAAAGAGAGAGAGAGAGAGGAAGGAAGAGAGAAAAAGAAGGAAGGAGAAAGAAAGAAAAAGAAAAAGAAAGAGAAGGAAGGAAGGAAAAGGAAAAAGAAGGAAAGAAGGAAAGAAAGAAAGAAAAGAAAGATGAAAGAGAAAGAAAGAAAAGTAAGTAAGTAAGTAAGTAAGTTATCTTAGAACAATCCCACAGATTTCCAGTGGGAAATGTTTTTCTTTTGGGTGTGGGGGTGTCTGTCATTCGCAAACTGCCCCTTCCTCTTGAGTTACGGAAAATCTTTTTCTCCCTGTTGCCTCGCTTTATTCTTCCCTTTTCGGTTTCTAACTCAAAACCTGCGCAGGACAGAACCTCAGCTGCATTCCCTGTAGTAATTTTTTAAATCCAATTTTAATATTCTTTTAATATTTGATTTTGCCGCTATGACTTGACTCGGTGAGCCGAGGAATACCTGCCAAGTTAGAAGTGGGATTCGTTCATTCCTGTGATTCACTCGTTCTAGCTAATCTCTCTCTCTCCTTCTCTCCCTCTCTCCTTCTTTCCTTCCTTCCTTTCTTTTTTTCCCTTTTTTTTTAGGAGGAACCTGACCGGGTCCCCCCAATTGACGTCCTCTGGATCAAAGGCAGGGAAGGGGGGGATTACTACTACTCCTTCGGAGGCTGCCACCGTTACGCAGCCTACAAGCGCTTGAACAAGGAGACTATCCCCGCTAAGATCATCCGGTCGAACCTCAGCGACCTACGGACTTACCTGGGCTCTTCTCTCCCCGACTTGCGATAGGTGGGGGCTTTCTCCTGCCTCCCCATCCACCCACCCATCCCCACCCCCATTTCCAGAACTGTTGTGACCCAGGCCCACGTAGTTGATATTAAATGCAAAACAGTTCCAAAAAACAAACAGTTTTTATTAAAACAGCTGAGAATTAAGTCATTCTCAGCGTATTCTAAATGAAATGAAAGCAAAGTCCTCAAAACACCAGTCTTTAGTTTATCTCTGACCTTGGGATAATTAGGCAAACTGCCAAAGGCTTTTCTGGGCAACAGTTCAGGAACAGAAGACACTGACAAGAAAGAAATACATCCAAACACGAAGCAAATCTCTCAACAGTTGTTTTCCGGCAAAGAGGCCAAGAGCCGTTGCTGGTCTTTTAAGCCTTATGGGAGGGGCCAGTCATCTCTTGGCCTTACTCCTGAGTCGTCCTTTTTGCTTTAGCTGCTCTTGCCTTCTGGCAGCTCTTTTCATACGTGCACTAGGAACAGGCTCCTCCTGTTCCTCTGCCTCTCCACTGTCAGCTTCTGGAGGCTCGGAAGTCCACACATCACTCCCTGATGGCCCTGGCCCCATCTCTGCCTCCGACGCAGAGCCCCCATCCGGGCCTTCCCCAGCCTCCAGGACTGGCCCATGTTCTTCCTCAGCCTCATCACTGTCCAACTTCACTGCCGGCTCCGCAGGCTGCTGGCAGACCACAACAAGAACATCCATGGACCTTCTGAATCTTGGAGATGATCTGGACACAAGGATCGGTCTTTGTCTCCCTTTGGCTGACTTTCAAACAATGAGGACTAGCGGTCTGATTTTTGTCCGTAAGGAGGCCTAGTCCGCTGTTTCTCAACCACTTGAAGATGGGTATGGACTTCAACTCCCAGAATTCCCCAGCCAGCCAATGCAGCTTGGTCACTTGAAAGTATGTGGACTTCAACTCCCAGAATTCCCCAGCCAGCCATTGTAAAACTCCAGATGCCCTCCAGATGGCGGCAGAGCGATAAGCATGTTCTGTATTGCTTTGCCGTAACTCTTTGCCATGGCTGTCTGAGGAATTCTGGGAGTTGAAGTTCACATATCTTCAAGTGGCCACAGCACGTGGCTGGCTAAGGAATTCTGGGAGTTGAAGTCCACCCATTTTCAAGTGGGCAACACTGGCCCAGCCTATAAGAGCCCAGAACAATGAATGTCTGGTTAGTGCTTGGTTATGAACAATGGGCTAAGCTACGATTGTGGTATTGTGTCTCACAAGTAAATAGTTTTTATTTTTATATATATAAAATATATATGCTGTCCATCTCGTCTCCAATGACTCTTGTCTGGTATTCCTTATGAGGCTATGCAGGCTGGGGAAGATGGGAGCTGTAATCCGACCTGATCAGAAAAGCCACAGGTTGTGGGACAACTACAAAAAAAGAACGGAGACCGAACAGGATAGTGCACTACCCAACCACCACCACCAGAGGGCAGGAAAGAGATACAGAGCATCCTTAACACTCTCTGCTGCCATCTAGAGGGCATCTGGATTGGACAAGGCCTGATTTCGTAGCTCTTGGTCAACTCCCATGACGTTCATGGGGGCAGGAACCTACCTCACAAGCTTCTTCCCTAGAGAAAATGGGAGAGTTGCCCAAGGAAATCTGGGATTTAAATCTATCAAAGTCAAGGAACTGTGATGGCGAACATATCAGTGGGCACACAAGCTCAGTTCCAGTGCACATGCGTGTGCCGGCCAGTAATTTTCGGGCCTTCGGGGCCCACCAGAAGTAGGGAAACAGGCTGTTTCCTGCCTCCGAGGACCTCGGGTGGTGGTGGGGAAGGCCTCTTTTTTGCTGTCCCACCGGATGTTGGCAAACAGGCCGTTTCTGCCCTCCGGAGGGCCTCTGGGGTGGTGGTGGGGAAGGCTGTTTTAGTCCTCCCCAGACTCCTAGAAAGGCTCTGGAGCCAGGTGAGAGAGAAAACTGGGCAATTGCATGCCAGGAGAGGGAGGAAGGGGAGCAGGGGTGTGTGTGCATGCGTGGGGGCGGGGCGCATAGAATTATGGGTGTGGGCACATGCGCGACTCTCCCGCCTCCCCCCCCCGGGCACACAATGACAAAAAGGTTAGCCATCACTGAGTTAGAATATAGGTAGTCCTTGACTTACGATCACAATTGAGCCCAAACTTTCTGCTGCGAAGCGAGACAGTTGTTAAATACATTTTTTGCCCCATTGTACGAAGTTTCTTGCCACAGTCATTAAGTGAGTCACATGGTTGGTAAATGAATCTGGCTTCCCCCAATTGACTTTGTTCATCTGAAGGTTACAAAAGGGGATCACGTGACCTCAGAGACACTACGACCGTCATAAATAGGAGTCTGTCGCCAAATTTGGATCCCGGGGGATGCTGCAATGGCCATAAAGTGTGAAAAACGATCGTAAGTCACTTTTTCTTCAGTGCTATTGTAGCTTCGAACGGTCACTAAGTGAAATGTCGTAAATCGAGGACTATCTGCAATGGCATGAAAAATTAGGAGGTGGGAGGATTAGGGGCTTTCAGCACATGGATCCCCCCCCCCGCTCCCACCTGCCATAATATATAGTTAGTCCTCAATTTACGACCAGTGGCTTGGCAAGTGATCAAAGTTATGACGGATCTCCCTGGGGGCACTTACCATCTGGATTCAAACTTCCAACAGCCCAGCCCCACATACAGGTAGTCCTCGACTTACAACAGTTCACTTAGTGACCGTCCGAAGTTACAATGGAACTGAGAAAAGGGACGCGACCGTTTTTCACACTTAATGACCGTTGCAGCATGTAAATCACGTCACGTGATTTACATTCATATGCTTGACAGCTGACTCACACTTACGACGGTCATGGGACCGTCTGACAAGCAAAATCAATGGGGGAAGCCGGCTTCACTCATTTAACAACCGTGGCGATTCGCTTAACGACCCTGGCGAGAAAGGTCGTAAAATGGACATCACTGATAGATTTCTCACTTAGCAGTATAAATGTTGGTACTCAATTATGGTTATAAGTCGAAGACTTTTGGACCCTTCGCAACATTAAAATCGGTTTTTAGTGTCCTCTGGGAAAGAAGACTGTATTTGATGCTGGTTTCTCCAAAAATTGACTTTTCTTTCCAGTTTTTTTTTTTCCCGGAAAAACCAGTCCATGGAGAACTTAATGGTTCGCTTACCGACGGTGGCATTCGCTTCACCGTCAGAAAGCCAAACAAAAAGTTTGCAAAAGCAGGTCAGTTGAATGAGAGGGAAGATCTGGGGTTCAAGGGAGAAGATGGGGTTCTGGGTTAGGCCAGGATGCCTCGCATGGATTTCACTTTGAAACCCCCCCCCCCGAAAAAATGTTTGCATTTTGATGGCTTCCGTTCCTAGAAAAGTGGGGTGCGAGGGGAGGGGGCGGCAGGAGCGAAAGAAATCCCTTTCTTCCCAAATAGATCCAGCAGGGGGCGCTCTTTTCCTGCCGAGACACAAAATTCAGCTGCTTCCAAGTTCCTTATGGCAAAGGCTGAATCTGAATTTGGAGCTCGCTGAAGATTCGCCTAAATCAGTGTTTCTCAACCTTGGTAGCTTGAAGATGGGTGGACTTCAACTCCCAGAATCCCCCAGCCAGCAGCGCTGGCTGGGGGATTCTGGGAGTTGAAGTCCACCCATCTTCAAGCTTCCAAGGTTGAGAAACACTGCACTAAAACTTTTTCCTTCTTGATTATTTCTCTTTCCTTCTTGCTTTTTTGAAATCAATCATGCTATAAACGAAGTCACCCTGCAGGGTTTCGTGCCTAAAGTGAGACTAGAACTCACTGTCTCCTGGTGATTGGCCCAAAGACACTCAGTTGGATTTCATGCCTAAAGTGAGACTAGAACTCACCGTCTCCTGGTGATTGGCCCAAAGACAGTTGGATTTCATGCCTAAGGCGAGACTAGAACTTACCGTCTCCTGGTGATTGGCCCAAAGACACCCAGTTGGATTTCATGCCCAAGGCGGGACTAGAACTCACCGTCTCCTGGTGATTGGCCCAAAGACACCCAGTTGGATTTCGTGCCTAAGACGGGACTAGAACTCACCGACTCCTGGTGATTTGCCCAAAGTCACCCAGTTGGCTTTCATGCCTAAGGCGGGACTAGAACTCACTGTCTCCTGGTGATTGGCCCAAAGACACCCAGTTGGATTTCATGCCCAAGGCGGGACTAGAACTCACCGTCTCCTGGTGATTGGCCCAAAATCACCCAGTTGGCTTTCATACCTAAGGCAGGACTAGAACTCACTGGCTCTTGGTGATCGGCCCATTGACGTTTCTTGCCAGATGGTCACAAAGGGGGAACACGTGACACTAAAACCATCGTAAATATGAATTGGTGACCCAGCGTCTGAATTTTCATCCCACCACTGTGGAGATGCTGCAACGGTCATAAGTGTGAAGCACTGCTTTAATTCACATTTTTCCCCCCAGCGCCTTTGCAACTTTGGCTACTAAATGGACTCTTGTAAAGTTGAGGGCTATAACAGAGTTGGAAGGGACCTTGTAGGTCATCTAGTCCAACCCCCCGCCCAAGCAGAGGAGACCCTAGACTGTTTCTGACCGATGGCAGTCCAGTCTCTTCTTGAAAGTCTCAAGCTACCTGTCGGGGGAGCCCGTGGGCGCCACGTTGCAAATGCCACCCCTCCGTAAAAGCTTGCACCGCATTTCCCACAAACTAAAGCTGAGTTTATTAGCCATTTCCTCCGCAGAGTCGCCAGAGCGGAAGGGAAGGAGAGAGAGAAAGGTGGGGTTCCTTCCCTTTCGGAGGAGGAGGAGGAGGCTGGAGGTGGTGGGGACTGGCCCCATGGCATCAAAGCCTCCCGCCCCACAGAGGAAACATGGTGGGCCCTTATATAAGGGAAGACCCCCCACTTCCAAGCTGCATCTCCCTAGAGGGTGATAAATTTGTCTACAGTACCTTCCCGAGCTTTTTAAGTTTCCTCTGGCGGAGACCATGGGGAGGGGGTCCCTCCAACAGCCTGCAGTGGGAAGGGCCCGAAGACCCCATTATAGCAGGGAGGGAGACCATCCCCAAACAGAGGACCAGGCTGCCGTCAGCCGAGGGGAAACGTCAGCCTTGTCAGCTCCTTCAAGGACCGGATGTGGCCACGGGTATCCGATGTTGCTGCGTCCATTTTTTTTTGCAGATAAAGTCCAGTCTCCCAACTGGACGGTGGGTTAACACCCCTCCCTCACCGCCCCCCTCCCCCAGTAGCTTTCTTTGTAACTGTACAGAAATGGTTTGCTTTCTGGGGTTCTTTTTTTCTTTTTTCTTTTCTTTTTTTCAAGTTTCTAATCGGTGGGATCGCCTGGTGGTCTCCCCTCCAGCCCCCCTTTTTTTAAAAATATACACGACAAAGTAAAAGATTTGGAATATGAGACTATTTGTATTATAGGTGATTTTAATGCAATTACGGACATGGAAAAAGATTAGCAGAGTAATAAGAAAAATAAAAGTAAGAAAAATAAAACTAAGAAAAAGACACTTTTTTCCCCAAGTTTCTAATCGGTGGGATCGCTTAGTGGTCTCCCATTCCAGCCCCAAAGCAAGTTCTCTTTCCGAAATCAGCTCAGGGGAGCTAGATTTTTTGCTCTGCTCTTACTGCCACTAAGAGGTTTTCATAGGACCGTCCTGTTTTTATCACCAGGCTCCACCGCTTGAGATGGTTTACTTCAAGCCACCACTGATTTTGCCCTCCTAACCACAGCCCTTCGAGGTAGGCTAGAGGGGACGGGGAACAACTGTTTTTCTCAGCGGTTTTCTCCCACAGTTTTTCTTCACTCCTTCCCTTGGGATTGGTTTATGTTGCTAAGCGAGACAGTCGTTAAGCGAGTTTTGTCCCATTTTGCAAGCTCTCCTGGCACCGTTGTTTAAGTGACGTGGTTCTTCAAGTGCAGGCAGTCCTCGATTTACGACTGCGGTCGCTAAGCCGGGTGGTCGTTAAGTGAGCCACGACAGATTTGACAAC
>JAKOOJ010000002.1:205829130-205841630 GCA_022577455.1 Arizona elegans | reverse complement strand
ACAATTCGTTTAGTGACCGTTCAAAGTTACTGAAAAAAGGGAATTATGACCGGGTTTTTTTTTACACTTTCAAATGCATCACTTGCTCATCACTTCCATTGCATCATCACCGTGCTCACGGGATCGAAATTCGGATGCTCGGCAAGCGATTCATATTTATGACGGTCGCAGCGTCCCGGGTTATTTTTAAGACGGTTGCAATGTCCAGGGATCATGTGATCCCATTTTGTGACCTTCCGACCAGCAGAGTCAATGGGGAAGCCAGATTCCCATAACAGCCGTGTGACTCCCTGTTCAGTGGTTCGCTTAACGACAGCCAAGGAAGCTCGTGAAATGGGACAAAACATACTTAACAAAGGCCTCGCTTAGTGTTGTGGCCCGTCAGCGGCCTGTGTGGATTGTAGCTGATTCCGACAGTGAGGAGGCTGGTGTGGTGCTGCGCCAGCAGCCTGAGTAGCTGGCGCTCAAGTCGGACAGCAAGGAGGCTGGAGAAGATATGGTACCAGGGGCAGGGATTCAGCCAGGGCCTTCAGAACCTCCAGAAGCTCCCATAAGTGAAGAGGAAGAAGAGGAGGAGCCTCTTCTCGATGCATGGACACGCAGAGTGGCCAAGAGGCAGGAGTGGCGCCTCAGGAGGAAGTCTCCTCGAGAGTAAGGCTTGGGGCTAATTGGCCACTCCCTTAGCCTATTTAAGGAGGAATGCCAACTGAAGCAATTTGTAGGGAACAACTTTAGTTCACTCTCCTTCACGTCTGGATTCTCTGCAAATTGCTTCTCGGGTTTCTGCCAACCTTTGTGATTACTTTATCTTTGGTTTCTTGTAGGCTGTTAAGAAAGTTTATTTAACAGCCTTTGTTTTGAAAAAGACTGAGTTTATTTTAGTAAATTAAATTTTGTACAAACTTTTATGTGTGCTGCGTTCTTTGGGGTCCGTAGCTGGGGCAGAACCCTTAGGAGCATAAATTTGGGGCTCCCGTTGTGGTCATCCGTCGAGGACTACCCGTAGTCTGCGGGATGCTATGATGTCAGGATTTGAATTCAGTCCATCAGCAGGTCTTCTAGAGTTTCCACATGAACAGAACAGAACAGAACAGAACAGAGAATACAGAACAAATAGAATACAGGCAGAAATGGAATGGATTCTGCTTTATTCAGCTCCCCGTAAGAGCAATCCCGAGACAAATTTCGCAACTGTTTTAGGAGGAAATCTTCCCAAAATCCAAGATTAAGAAGGAGAACGGATTCCCATAAGCACCTTTGTTCTGCCCTGGAACGAAAGGGTTTGGGCAGCTGAGGTCATTTGTCAGCTGGGGGGTCCTCGCGGCTCTTCCAGGTCAGGCTAGCAGAGGGGAGACAGGTGGGTGGATGGACAGGAACCCCCTGCTCCGAGATTAATGACCCCAGCCACTCCTCTTCCCCTCTTCCCTGCCGATAGCCCAGCAGTCGTCTTCCCTGGTTCAAATATCTTGCTATATTGAAAGGGTATATAGTGATATCTGTGGAACTCACTGCTACAAGATGGATGAACTGAGAACAGGATTAGATAAGATTACAAACAAACCTTCCCCCCCCCTTCTTCTGTTCTTTGTATCCTTGTGGGAATTTGGCAAGGAATATTGGGAATCCCTTCCTTCCTTCCTTCCTTCCTTCCTTCCTTCCTTCCTTCCTTCCTTCCTTCCTTCTCCTATCTGCCTCCCACTTCTCCTTTCTCCTTCCCCTCCCCCTTTTCCTTCCTTCCTTCCTTCCTTCCTTCCCTTCTCCCCATCTGCCTCCCATCTCTCCTTTCTCCTTCTCCTTCATTCCCCTCCCCCTTTTCCTTCTTTCCTTTCCTTCCTTCTTTCCTTCCTTTCCTTCCTTTCAACCCATCTGCCTCCCAGCTCTCCTTTCTCCTTCCCCTCCCCTTTTCCTTCCTTCCTTCCTTCCTTTCCTTCCTTCTTTCCTTCCTTCCTTTCCTTCCTTCTTTCCTTCCTTCTTTCCTTCCTTTCCTTCCTTCTCCCCATCTGCCTCCCAGCTCTCCTTTCTCCTTCCCCTCCCCTCTTCCTTCCTTCCTTTCCTGCCTTCTTTCCTTTCCTTCCTTCTCCCCATCTGCCTCTCAGCTCTCCTTTCTCCTCCCCCTCCCCTTTTCCTTCCTTCCTTTCCTTCCTTTCCTGCCTTCTTTCCTTCCTTTCCTGCCTTCTTTCCTTTCCTTCCTTCTTCCCATCTGCCTCCCATCTCTTCTTTCTCCTTCTCCTTCCCTTCCCCTCCCCCTTTTCCTTCCTTCCTTTCCTGCCTTCTTTCCTTCCTTTCCTTCCTTCTCCCCATCTGCCTCCCAGCTCTCCTTTCTCCTTCCCCTCCCCTTTTCCTTCCTTCCTTTCCTTCCTTTCCTGCCTTCTTTCCTTCCTTTCCTTCCTTCTCCCCATCTGCCTCCCACCTCTCCTTTCTCCTTCTCCTTCCCTTCCCCTCCCTCTTCCCCTTCCTTCCCTTCCTTCTCCCCATCTGCCTCCCACCTCCCCTTTCCCTTCCTTCCTTTCCTTCCTTTCCTGCCTTCTTTCCTTCCTTCCTTCCTTCTTTCCTTCCTTCCCTTCCTTCTCCCCATCTGCCTCCCACCTCTCCTTTCTCCTTCTCCTTCCCTTCCCCTCCTCCTTTTCCTTCCTTCCTTCCTTGCAGAGAAGAGCAACTAAGATGATTAAAGACCTGGACACTAAGACATATGAAGAAAAGTTGCAGGAACTGGGTATGGCCAGTCTAGGCAAAAGAAGGACCAGGGGGTGACATGATAGCAGTCTTCCAGTATTTGAGGGGCTGCCACAAAGAAGAGGGGGTCAAATTATTTTCCAAAGCACCTGAGGGCAGAACAAGAAGCAAGGGATGGAAAGGAATCAAGGAGAGAAGCAACCTGGAATTAAGGAGAAACTTCCTGACATTGAGAACAATTAGCCAGCGGAACTGCTTGCCACCAGAAGTTGTGGGTGCTCCATCAATGGAGGTTTTTAAGAAGAGACTGGACAGCCACTTGTCTGAAATGGTGTAAGGTCTCCTGCTGAAGCAGGAGTTTGGACTAGATGACCTCCAAGGTCCCTTCCAACTCTATTCTATTCTGCGTGGGGGTGCTCAGAAAACCCCAGGACACCCGTCAACTTAACCCAAAACGAAGGAAGGAAAACACCTTTTTTGGGGAGTCTGGGGTGGGGTAGGGGATATAGGGAGGAAGGAAAGCATGACTTGACCCCCTCCCCTTTCCCCCCTCCTCTTCCCTGCTCCGGGGGGGGGGGGGGGACGGGACCCTGGCCTGAAAAGTTGTAGGGCGCTGCTGCCAGAGGTCTTGCCCCCACAGCGGTGTTAATATCCGACATCGGCCATCAAAGGCTGGCTTGAAATTAACCCCAAGGACAAGCAGAGCCTCGTAAAAAAGAGGCCACCGGGCTGGGCCCTGCCGAGGAGGGGGTCACGGGAGACCCCCCCTTCTCCCCTCCCAGGAAGGGAAAAGCAAATCTCTTTGGAAAGGGCTGGAGAGGTCAAGCCGGCAGCGTCCTGCGGTGGACACATGTGGCCGGGGTTTAACACGGCTGAGTCTGGAATTCATTTGTCTTGGTTATAAGAGGGGGAACGAGACCCCCGGGAGATGGAAATAGCCCCTGCTGCTGGTGCTTTCCATCTGCTTTCTGTTTATTGACTTACACTTAAGGATCACCTCCCCCCATCCCCGGATTAAACCCCGGCCAGGTGACGGGTTGCAAACCTTCCACAGCCTGGGGAGGGGGGGGGGGGAACCCCAGATTCATGTTTACCCTACGGAGACTCCACTCAGCTTTTGTAAGCTACTGTTTGTGCCTCCGGTGCCAGCCAAAGTTTGGCAAAGGGAGATGCGTCGGGGAGAAAGGGTGGAAGATTTACGGTGCTTTGGGCACTCCAGGTGAGGGTTTCAGATTAACAGGGTTGGAAGGGACCTTTTAGGTCATTTAGTCCAAACCCCCCGCCCAAGCAGGAGACCCTACACCATTTCGGACCGATGGCAGTCCAGTCTCTTCTTGAAAGCTTTCAGGGATGAAGCTCCCACAACTTCTGAACACAATCCATTAGTTGATGGTTCTCATTGTTAGAAAATTCCTCCTTATTTCCAGGTTGAATCTTTCCTTGTTCAGTTTCCATCCATTATTCCTTGTCTGGCCTTCAGGTGCTTTGGAGAATAGCTTGATCCCCTTCCTCCTCTCTGTGGTAGCCCCTCAAATATTGGAAGATGCTATCCTGTCTCCCCCGGTCTTTCTCTTCACTAGACTAGCCAGGGCCAGTTCCTGAAACCGTTCATCGTATGTTCAGCACTTCAAGCTGCATTTACTCTAGTGCTGACGTAAGAAGGAGAAGCGGAGGCATCTGGAAAGGGACGTTTGACTTTTCACCTACTTATTTTCCCTGGAGATAATATCCCCTAGGAGATGGGATGGGAGGGGGGAAATTCCTTTGAGCTGAAGCAGTAGATTAGGGGTAGAGTGACTTGGAAGATGGCCAATGAGTGCAGGGGAGTGGGGAACGGAAAGGGAGGGTTTTGGGTCTGGAAGTCAGTGTTGGCTTCGATGAAGTCGGATTTAGAATGTCGTGCTTAATAAATAGGAGTTTTTCTTCAAAGACTTTGTTTGAAATGCAATTTATTTGAGACGACCTCGAAACCTGATAGTATGTTTTAGCCTCCAGTCCCCTCATCATCTTGGTTGCTCTTCTCTGCACTCTTTCTAGAGTCTCAATACCTTTTTTATAGTGTGGTGACCAAAACTGGATGCAGTATTCTAGGTGTGGTTTTACTAAGGCTTTCTAGAGTGGTATTAGCACCTCCCTTGATCTTGATTGTATCCCTCTGTTAATGCATTTTAGGATTGCATTGGCTTTTTTTGGTGCCACTGAACACTGCTGACTCCTATTTAACTAGTTGTCCACTAAGTTGCTCTCTTTGCAAAAGTTGCTCTCTTTGCAAAATGTTTGGAGGGTCCCACATCAGCGGCGTAATGAACAATCAAATGCATGGCATAAGCAAGCCGTAAATGAAAGCTTAATCCCTGCATCACATTATGAAAACATCACATTATGAAAACATGGTTTTCGGCCCCCATCAATATGCCAGAAGCAATAGATGGAAACTCATCAAAGGAGAGAACCAACTTAGAACTAAGGAGAAATTTCCTGATTAATCCGTGGAACTGGAATTGTGGTTGCTCCAACACTGGAGGTTTTTAAGAAGAGATTGGACAACCCTTTGTCTGAAATGGTGTAGGGTCTCCTGCTTGAGCAGGGGGTTGGACTAGAAGACCTCTAAGGTCCCATCCAACTGTGTTATTCGGTAATTTTGTAAGGGTTTCCGCCTCGAGCATATGTTTTATACACTACTCAAAAAAATAAAGGGAACACAAGCAAAAGACATCCGAGATCTGAATGAATGAAATAGCCATATTAAATACTTTGTTCGTTACATACAGGAGTTTTGTGTTCCCTTTAGTTGTTTGAGCAGTGTATAAACTACTGTATGTAAAGAACGAAGTATTTAATAAGGCTATTTCATTCATTCAGATCTCAGATGTCTTCTGCTTGTGTTCCCTTTATTTATTTATTTTTTGAGCAGTGTATGTTTATATGATTCATATGTTTTATATGTTTATATGATTCATATGTTTTAGCCTCCAGCCCTATAATCATCTTTGTTGCTCTTCTCTGCATCCTGAGGTCTCAACATCTTCAAATATCTTCATATATCCATCCAAAACATCCAAGACAGAGATAAACATTTCACCTGGGCTAATTTTGCCCTGGATAATTTTTAAAAGTTTTATTTTCCCCGCTCTTCTAAATCTCCTTCCAAGCGATTTTATTTCCTGTCCACGTGGGGAATGTTTTAAAATTTCTCTTGGCACCTTTTCTAGCATGGACTCAGTGAATTGGAGTCAGTTGGATAAATAAATGTTCCTGCCAATCCTAGCGTTCGTTAAATGACCTTAAAAGATCTGTACTTAAACGGTTCCAATCTGAGCAAGGTAAGAGGAGCCGATGCAATGCAAAATTCAATGGGGTTGCGGTTTTCTGGCTTAATAAAAGAAAAAAAAAATCTCGGAAGATCCATTTTTTAATTATTTTTTTTATTCAAGTTTATTGTAACATAAAATACAAGGGAAAATAAAAATTAAGAAAAAAGGGAGGGAAGCTCAAGATTTAGGGGAAAGGAAAAAAGAAAAGGGGAAAAAAAGTTCACTTCCAACCCTTTCCAGCAAAGTTAAATATTAACATAGTTATAACCTCAATTATCTATAATTATTGCAAACCATTTGTATAAGCAACACAATTATTAAATCTTCAAACTTAAAATTCTCAATTTCATTTTTTTTTCTTGCATTGAGCAAGAAAAACCAGAAACAATATCTCAATAGAAAGAGGACCAAATAAAATATCTTTGTTTCCAACTATTTACATTGCCAGCTTAAACAAATCTATTTAAAAGAGAAAGAAAGAAAGAAAGAAAGAAAGAAAGAAAGAAAGAAAGAAAGAAAGAAAGAAAGAAAGAAGGAAGGAAGAAAGAGGGAGGGAGGGAAAGGAGGGAAAGGGGAGGAGGGAGGAAGGGAGGAAGGAAAAATAGGGGCGGTGAAAGGGAGGGAGGAAGGGAAGGAATGAAGAGTGAAAGGGAAAGGAGGGAGGGATGAACAAGAGAGGCTGGGAGGAAGGGAGGAAGGATGAAAGAAGGAAGGAGAGAAGGAAGGAAGGAAGGAAGGAAGAAAGAAAGAAAAAAAGAAAGAAAGAAAGAAAGAAAGAAAGAAAGAAAGAAAGAAGAAAGAGGGAGGGAGGGAGGGAAAGGAGGGAAAGGGGAGGAGGGAGGAAGGGAGGAAGGAAAAATAGGGGCGGTGAAAGGGAGGGAGGAAGGGAAGGAAGGAAGAGTGAAAAGGAAGGGAGGGATGGATGAACAAGAGAGGCTGGGAGGGAGGGAGGAAGGACGGAAGGGAGGAAGGAAGGATGAAAGAGAAGGAAGGAGAGAAGGAAGGAAGGAAGAAAGAGGGAGGGAGGGAGAAAAAGGGAAGGATGAAGGAAGGAAGGAAAAATAGAAGAGGTGGAAGGGAGGGAGGAAGGAAAAATAGGGGAGGTGAAAGCGAGGGAGGAAGGGAAGGAAGGAAGAGTGAAAGGGAAGGGAGGGAGGGAGGAGCGAGAGAGGGAGGCAGGCTGGGAGGAAGGAGGGAAGGGAAGGGAGGGAGGAAGGGTGAAAGAGAAGGAAGGAAGGAAAGAAAGAAAGAAAGAAAGAGGGAGGGAGAAAAAGGGAAGGATGAAGGAAGGAAGAGTGAAAGGGAAGGAAGGAAAGAAGGAGGGAGGAAGGAAGGAAGGCTGGGAGGGAGGGAGGGAAGAAAGGAAGGAAGGAAAATGGGAGATGGAAGGGAGGAAGAAAGAGTGAAAGAAAGAAAGAAAGAAAGAAAGAGAAAGAAAGAAAGAAAGAAAGAAAGAAAGAAAGAAAGAAAGAAAGAAAGAAAGAAAGAAAGGAAGAAAGAAAGAAAGAAAGAAAAAATTTTAAAGGCGCAGAAGCTCTGCCGAGAATAAACGGGGCAGGTTTGCAATCCGGGCAATGCTTGGGAGGGGCTGTGGCTTCCGCTCCCTTCCCCTCCAGGCCTCTCCCCCCCCCACACACCCCACCCCACCCCCATCAGATGGCACCCACATGCTGGAAGCCACTGCACCTGAATACACACTTCCAGCCTATCCGTCACACCGGTTGTCAGGGAGCCTGTCCCCTTTCCTTACCCCACCAAGACCTCATCCCAGTGGGGTGTCCCTGTTGATGAGACCCCTTAGCAAATGGATTTGTGGGGCGACATGGGGGGGTGGGGGGGGGGAAGCCAGTTCGAACGGAGCAAGGAAAGGTCGGCTAGCTCAAATCCCCGGTCTGGTGAAGCTGCGGAGAGAGCTGGTCCAGCCCTGAGCTGTTCCCTGGGAAGGCTCTCTTTCCAGATGAAAATAATTAAGGGGCTAGCCCTCATGAGGCCCGTCATTAAAGGCAAAGGTAGGGCTTCCCTTTCCACAGTCTCCTAACAAGTTATTTTCCTCTGTTGGGCAGGTATGAGTCGCAAGGTACTTTCCGTTGGCATCATGGGAACTTTATAATGTTTGGTTTTGCTAAACCATGGTTAAACCGATCTCAGCTTAGCACCCTGAAGGAATTCAACAATAGAAGAATAGATAGAAGACAATGTCTGTAGTTCAGGGTTGAACTGTGGGGTCCTTGGTGCTCCCTGAGCTTGGTAGTTTTCTTGCAGATGTTTCATTACCCAAACTCAGGAACATCATCAGTGCTCTATCTCCCATCTCCTCCCACTTATGGCTGTATGACTGTAACTTTGTGGCTGGTAACCTTAAGATTCATATTGACTGTCTCCCTATGACTATCATTAAGTGTTGTACGTTAGGATTCTTGACAAATGTGTCTTTTTTTTATGTACACCGAGAGCGTACGCACCAAGACAAATTCCTTGTGTGTCCAATCACACTTGGCCAATAAAGAATTCGATTCGATTCGATTCGATTCGATTCGATTCCATTCCATTCCATTCCATTCCATTCCATTCCATTCCATTCCATTCCATTCTATTCTATTCTATTCTATTCTATTCTATTCTATTCTATTCCATTCTATTCCATTCCATTCAATTCCATTCCATTCGATTCCATTCCATATTTTCTATTCTATTCTATTCTATTCTATTCTATTCTATTCTATTCTATTCGATTTGATTCGATTCGATTCCATATTTTCGATTCCATTCGATTCCATTCAATTCCATTCCATTAGATTCCATTCCATTCCATATTTTCTATTCTATTCTATTCGATTCCATTCCATTCCATTCCATTCCATTCCATATTTTCTATTCTATTCTATTCTATTCTATTCTATTCTATTCTATTCTATTCTATTCGATTCGATTCGATTCGATTCGATTCCATATTTTCAATTCCATTCGATTCCATTCGATTCCATTCGATTCCATATTTTCTATTCTATTCTATTCTATTCTATTCTATTCTATTCTATTCTATTCGATTCGATTCGATTCGATTCGATTCGATTCGATTCCATATTTTGGATTCCAATCAATTCCATTCAATTCCATTCCATTCCATTCGATTCCATTCCATTCCATATTTTCTATTCTATTCTATTCTATTCGATTCCATTCCATTCCATTCCATATTTTCTATTCTATTCTATTCTATTCTATTCTATTCTATTCTATTCGATTTGATTCCATATTTTCGATTCCATTCGATTCCATTCAATTCCATTCCATTCGATTCCATTCAATTCCATTCCATTCGATTCCATTCCATTCCATATTTTCTATTCGATTCGATTCCATTCCATTCCATTCCATTCGATTCCATTCCATTCCATATTTTCTATTCTATTCTATTCTATTCTATTCTATTCTATTCTATTCTATTCTATTCTATTCTATTCTATTCTATTACCTAACACTGATGATGTTACTTAGTTTGGTAATGAAATGTCTCCAAGAAAACCACTAAGCTTAGAGACTGCTAAGGGCCCCACAGTTGTCCTCCTCCTCTTCCTCCTTCTCCATCCTGCAAACCCTACGGCCTTCTAGCACTGATGGTGTTACCTGGTCTGGTAATGAAAGGTCTGCAAGAAAACAACCAAACTCAGAGAGTACCAAGGACCCCACAATCTTCCTCCTCCTCCTCCTCCTCTCCACACACCCCCCACTTCCTTCTAGCACTGATAATGTTACCTACTTTGGTCATAAAATAACTGCAAGCAAACAACCAAGCTCAGAGAGCACCAAAGACCCCACAATTCAACAACGGAGATGCCCACATTACAGTGTGCCTTTAATTTTGCTTCGCAGTTATTTATTTATTTATTTATTGGTTCGATTTATATGCCGCCCTTCTCCGGAGACTCAGGGTGGCTTACAATGTGTTAAGCAACAGCCTTCATACTTTTGTATATACCTGCTTAGTAGGGCTTTTGCCCCCCCCCCCCACAAGCGGTGTTCTATTTTATACAAAGTCAACTTATTGCCCCCACAAACCGGGTCCTCATTTTCCCTACCTCAAAAGGATGGAAGGCTGAGTCAACCCTGAGCCTGGTGAGATTTGAACTTGCAGTAATTGCAGGCAGCTGGTGCTTTTTAACAGCACTTTAGTCTGTTGCGCCACCAAGACTCTTATTAGATAGATGATAGATAGACAAGACAGACAGATGATAGATAGATAGAGAGAGAGATGATAGATAGATAGATAGATAGATAGATAGATAGATAGATAAATAGATTTGTTTATTGGTTCAATTTATATGTCGCCCTTCTCCTCAGACTCAGGGCGGCTTACAATGCATTAAGCAATAACCTTCATCCTTTTGTATATACCTGCTTAGTAGGGCTTTTGCCCCCCCCCCCCCACAAGCGGTGTTCTATTTTATACAAAGTCAGCTTATTGCCCCCACAATCCGGGTCCTCATTTTACCTACCTCGGAAGGATGGAAGGCTGAGTCAACCTTGAGCCTGGTGAGAGTTGAACTTGCAGTAATTGCAGGCAGCTGGCAGTTAAGTGCTATTTAACAGCATTTTAGTCCGCTGCGCCACCAAAGCTTTTTACCATTCAAAGTTACCGAAACGGTCACTAAGAAAAGTTTTCCGAACTATCAAAATTTCCACTACCAGTTCTCAAGAACTGGCCAGAACCTGCTGAAACCTACCTCTGAACTACCTGTAAGGTTTACAGTAATGGCCAAAATTGTGGGAATCTTTTGGGAAAAGTGTATTTTCTAAAACTAGCTAATAACACCACTTTTTTTTATTTTGGAGTAGTACTATAAAATTATATATCAATGGAAAGATCATTTAATCAAGAATGTAATGAAATGACTTTTATGACGGATTTGCTATTAGAATAGCAGTTACAGTATAAAGAAGAAAAGGGAAACACGTAGAAAAAACGAGATATACAAAAATGATCCCCATGTCAGTTAATATATACTTAGTTGGGTAACCTGTAGCATGAATGACGGCCTTATAACATCTTCCCATGGAGTGAACCAAGTCTTTTAGTTCCGCAGCTGTTATCATGTGAAGCCAAGATTGAATTATGGCTTCTATTAACTGGGTTTTATTGCTGGGTCGCTTCTGACTAACAAGTTTCTTTAGTCAGCTCCATAGATTTATATTTGGGTGAAGGTCTGGTCTATTCCCAGGCCATTCCAGCAGTGGAATAAGATTATCTTGAAACTCCAAAAAAAAAAAAAAAGTGGTGTTATTAGCCATCAAACCTCAAAAATACACTTTCCCCAAAAGGTTTCCACAATTTTGGCCGCTACTGTGTATAGGAAAAGTGGTGGGGATGGGGGGGCAGAGAGATTAGGAGATTCCCACAACTCTGATCTGCTAGATTGGGGAATCTGGAAAACTGACAAATTCCCCTCATATACATTGGGACTTGCAGGATAGAGCATTTACTCTCTCGGTCAAAATGGACGTGTGTAACCTCAGGGCATCTGCCTGGACTCTAGCAGGACTCCGGGGGTAGGGGTACTAATACTAAATCACCCACACCTCTTGCAACCAGCGGGCCAAGAGGACTGGGATCTCTCCCTGCTGCTTGCTTAAAGGTTTCCACTTTAGAAAGGGCAGGTGAGACCCTGCCCTTCAAAGGAAATGGGGCTTTAAGGCATGTGGGGGGGTCATCTCCCCCACCCCGAGGGCAGCGAGGAAGGGGCGAAAGATAAACAGAAGAAACATAGTGTGTTTGGGATGCCATGAAGTGGGCACTCCTTACACGCGGTGAGTGGAGATGCATAAGCTTGGAACCAAGGCAGACAAATGTCTACATTAGCGTTTTCAAGCTGGGCACCTTTAAGATGGTTGGACTTCAACTCCCAGAATTCCCCAGCCAGCAAGGAATTCTGGGAGTTGAAATCCATCCAAGGTAACCAATCAATTCTGGGAGTTGAATTCTGGGAGTTGAAGAAGATTTGTTGATTTGTGAAGCGAGTTTCGCCTCGTTTTACCACCTTTCTTGCCCCGGTTATTAAATGAATCATTTCACAGTTGTTAAATGAGTAACCTGGTTGTTAAGCGAATCCGGCTTCCCTATTGACTTTGCCTGTCAGAAGGTCGCAAAAGGCGATCCCAGGACCTGGGAAACGGTCATAAGTGCGGACCAGTTGCCAAGCCCCTGAAATGTGATCAAACGATGGTGGAGTTGCTGCAAAAGTCACAACTGTGGAAAAACGGTTGTCGCTTTTTTTTTTTCACTATTGTCATCACTTTTAATTTAATTTAATTATTTAATTTAATTTAATTTAATTTAATATTTAAATTTATATACTGCCCTTCTCCCGAAGGACTCAGGGTGGTGAACAGCCAGAAGTAAAAAACATAAAATACAAAATATAAAAACAATTTAAAAATGAATTAAACAATTTGGCCCGACAGTTAAAATCCCCCACTAAAAATCCAAATTAAAATACACAATTGGAAAAATCCAAA
>JAKOOJ010000002.1:205671630-205824130 GCA_022577455.1 Arizona elegans | reverse complement strand
TGCACTTTCTGCCTGAGCAACCAGCGCAAGCGGGTGAGTTGCGCGGCTCTTGGGCGATGCTCTTGTGGGAGGAGGAGGGGATTTATTTTATTTTATTTTATTTTATTTTATTTTATTTTATTTTATTTTATATTATATTTTATTTTATTTTATTATTTTATTTTTTATTTTTTATTTTTTATTTATTTTATTTTATTATTTTATTTTATTTTATTTTATTATTTTATTTATTTTATTTTATTTTATTATTATATTTATTTTATTTTATTATTTTATTATATTTTATTTTATTTTATTTTATTTTATTTTATTTTATTTTATTTTATTTTATTTTATTTTATTTTATTTTATTTTATTTTATTTTATTTTATTTTATTATTTTTGCTTTAATTTATATGCCGCCCTTCTCCGGAGACTCAGGGCGGCTTACAAGGCGTTAAGCAATAGCCTTCATCCTTTTGTATATTTATACAAAGTCAGCTTATTGCCCCCACAATCCGAGTCCTCATTTCACCTACCTTAGAAAGGATGGAAGGCTGAGTCAACCTTGAGCCTGGCGAGATTCGAACTTACTTTAATTGCAGACAGCTGGTGTTAATCACAATGCTTTCAGTCTGCTGAGCCACCAGGCCCTCCTTCTTTCCCTCCCTCCCTCCCTTCTTTTTCTTTCTTTCTTTCTCTCTCTTTCTTTCCCTCCCTCCCTTCTTTCTTTCCTTCTTTCTTTTGCCTCCCTCCCTCCCTTCTTTTTCTTTCTTTCTTTCTCTCTCTCTCTCTCTCTCTTTTTTTTAATTTGACTTATATGCCGCCCTTCTCCGGAGAGTCAGGGCGGCTTACAATGCATTAAGCAATAGCCTTCATCCTTTTGTATATTTATACAAAGTCAGTTTATTGCCCCCACAATCTGGGTCCTCATTTCACCTACCTTTGAAAGGATGGAAGGCTGAGTCAACCTTGAGCCTGGTGAGATTCAAACTTGCAATAATTGCAGACAGCTGAATGTTAATAACAGGCTTTTTTTAGTCTGTTGAGCTATCCAGGCTATTTACAGCTTGCTTATGCCATGCCTTGAGCCTGGTGAGATTTGAACTTGCAGTAATTGCAAGCAGCAGATGCTAATAACAGTGCTTTAGTCCACTGTTACTACCAAGGCTCTTTTATTTCCAGCCCTGCGAGGGGAGGAGGAGGAGGGCCTCTGGAAGAGAGGAACGGGCTCTGAGCTGCCCCCTCCCCAGCTCTTGGTGGGATTTGAACCTGGGCCTTTTTAGAGTTCTAGTTCGGGGCGCCTAGCCCTTAGATTTACAGAGGTCTTCAAACTTGGCAGCTTTAAGACTTGTGGACTTCAACTCCCAGAATTCTCCAGTCTTAAAGCTGCCAAGTTTGGGGACCCCTTGCCTTAGAATAAGCCCCCCCTCCCTTCACACATACACAGGTTGCCAATTTTGTCATTCTCTTCTTCCTTCCTTCCTTCTCCCTCCTTCACTTTCTATTCTCCCTTTCTTTTTTCTTTCTCTTTTTCTCTGTCTCTATTTCTCCTCCCTTCCTCTTTCTCTCTCTTTTTGTATTTTGTTTTCTTTTTCCCCTCTCTACTTTTTTCTCTGTCTCGGGTTTTCTTCCCTCCAGCCTCTTTTCTTTTGCTATCATTCTCCCTTTTTTCTCCCCCTTTTTTCTGTCTCTATTTCTCCTCCATCTTCCCTTTTCTCAGTTTCCTACCTTCTCTTCTTTTTTCCTCCCTCCCTCCCACTCTCTTTCTTTTTCTCAGTCTCTATTTCTCCACCCTGCCTTCCTCTTTCTCTCTTTTTGTTTTTATTTTTCTTTCCCCCTTTTCTCTGTCTCTAGTTGTCTTCCCTACCTCCTTTCTTTCATTGTCTCTCACTCTCACTCTTCCTTTTTTCTCTCTCCCTTTTTTCTGTCTCTATTTCTCCTCCATCCTTCCCTTCTCTCATTTTCCTCCCTCCCTCCTACTCTCTTTCTCTTTTTCTTTTTTCTCTCTCCCTTTTTTCTGTCTCTATTTCTCCTCCATCCTTCCCTTCTCTCATTTTCCTTCCTCTCTTCCTCCCTCCTACTCTCTCTTTCTCTTTTTCTTTGTCTCTATTTCTCCACCCTCTCTTCCTCTCTCTTTTTGTTTTTTATTTTTCTCCCTCCCTTTATTCGCTGTCTTCCCTTCCTCCTTCTCTTTCATTCTCTCTCTCACTTTTTCTTTTCTCTCTCTCACTTTTTTCTGTCTCTATTTCTCCTCCATCCTTCCCTTTTCTCATCTTCCTTCCTTCCTTCCTTCCTTCCTTCCTTCCCAGTAAACAGGCTATAGGTGCCTGGGACTAAAAGGCATGCAAAGAACTTTGCAAGGAGGAGAGAAACAAAAATCTATAACATCTCACTGACTGTAACTAACCATAATAACAAACAAGCTTAAGTCCTTATTTTGCTTCTGCTTCTTTGGCCTTCTGACCCTGAATTTACTCGCTTGGGGACATCCTAAAATGGATTAGTAGAAGTGAGAATTAATGGAGAGGAAAATGGGCCATGTAGAGAAAGTGGGTTTCCTATTGTTCAGCCATGGATAGAAAAATGCCACCAAAGAGCCTTGGTGGTGCAGCAGACTAAAGCACTGTTAAGTAACACCAGCTGCCTGCAATTACTGCAAGTTCAAATCTCGCCAGGCTCAAGGTTGACTCAGCCTTCCATCCTTCCGAGGTAGGTAAAATGAGGACCCGGATTGTGGGGGCAATAAACTGACTTTGTATAAAAAAGAACACCGCTTGGGGGGGGGGCAAAAGCCCTACTAAGCAGGTATATACAAAAGTATGAAGGCTATTGCTTAACGCATTGTAAGCCCCCCCTGAGTCTCCGGAGAAGGGCGGCATATAAATCGAACCAATAAATAAATAAATAAAAATTTATTTGACTTTATTGGCCTCCCCATTCCAATGGATACTGGGCAGCCTGCAGAAGTGCAAAATCCATAAAAGCAGATACAACATCAAACCAAATGGGCAGCTCAGAGTAAAATAACCTTATACTGTGGACCACCAAGAAGACATAATACAACAGGCCCCTAAAAGGGCAATAATGCAACAACCCCAGGCCGTCATCAGCTAAACTCAGATTAGGAGTGGCTGGCAGCGATCACACAGCCTCCTTAACTAGGTTGCAGATCCGGCGTGCACAAAGTTTTAAGTCTCTAGTTGGCATCATCTTTGATATGCTGTGCAAACCCCTTTATTTGGCTGGATGGTGGCCAACGTAGTATCCAAGCCTGGGGAATATTATAATTCAGTATTTAAATAATGCTTGTGTGTGTCATTTTCAAAGGCAGTGTTCCTTAGCCAATGTCCATGGAGATTCTCCGTCATCCAGGTCATGGTTGTCCCGAAGGTGCTTTTTCAAGAGGCAACTGGACTTTCTGGTTTTTCTTTGAAGGTTTTTCGCTTCTCATCCAAAAAGCTTCTTCAAGCCCAGAGCTGAAGAAGCTTCTTGGATGAGAAGCAAAACATCTTCAAAGAAAAACCGGGAAGTCCAGTTGCCTTTTGAAAAAGCACCTTTGGGTCCTTGGCCAACGAGAAATCAAACCTTGTTTGTTCAGCGTAACAAACAGCGTGGCCACTTTTTAAGATGGGTGGACTTCAACTCCCAGAATTCCCCTGCCTCTTTGTAAACCAGCATTTCTCAAACATGGCCACTTTTAAGATGGGTGGACTTCAACTCCCAGAATTCCCTAGCCAGACACTTGTCTAAACTCTGCCCCTCTGATGGCTTTGGCAAAACAGAGAATTAAATAGGATTTTTAAAGGATGTTTGTTTGTGTTTTATTTTCATAGTTATAATATACACTGAAGATGGCATTTAATTTCGTTGTACGAGGTGCAATGACGATAAAGTAAACTAAACTTAAACTAAATAGGGGGTGCAACTCACAAAACCAAGGATAAAACTATTTTCTGTAACGAGCAGGGAACAGCAATATTGATGGTCTTTAAAAAAAAAACTACAACTTTCTCACTGGACGTATAGCCTATAGTGGCCTGGGATGACTCCTGGACACCACAATCTTGAATTATGCGTTATTATGTCCCAAATTTCTGAAAAGACAATAAATTAGAAGTGGCTGCTAAAATAATTCACACTCATATTTCTTTTATGGTAGATAGGAGTGTGTGGCTGGAACTTTGATTAAATCCCTGTTTAGTAATTCTGTTTTCGTTTTTTAGATGCATCCTCGCCTGCCAAATATTTTAGTCTATACAGCCCTGACTAAAATTGGGATGCAAATTCCATTCCCACATGCCAAACAAAGGAAGGGTTGGGTGGAACACCCATGTGGGTGTAGGAAGAGGTAGATTGGATATGCCAAAAAAAAAAAAGAAAAAAGAAAGAATTCCTTGTTCTGATGTGTGATAAGGAAGAAAAATGTGTGAAGGGAGTTGGCTTTAGAATTTGCAATGAACAATGTGATGGCCGGTGGGCATGGGGTTTATCTCTCTGCATGCATACAACAAGGAGAGGAAGGGGAAAAAAACATAAACATTTGGGCCTACCTATCATCATTAACTAAAACCAGACAATCCCTCAAAGTGCCTGAGGACGAAGCCATCATAACTGGAAAAAAGTTGTGATTTCACTTAGTTACTTCAGCCACAAATAGACAGTTTAACGCCCTCAAAAGTCAGACTAGAATTTGCAACGAAGGTCCGATAGTGGAAAATATTTTAAAAATCTTGATTTTTTTTTCCTATCTGGAACACAGGTGATGGAGTAGAGCCTATACTGATTTATTTATTTGTGTATATTAAATGTATCCTGTCTTTACTATTTTTGCAAAGCACTCAAAGCGGCAGAGATATCTAACAGGCCTTCTTTTATTGGTTCGATTTATATGCCGCCCTTTTCTGGAGACTCAGGGCGGCTTACAATGCTTTTAAGCAATAGCCGTCATACTTTTTGTATATACCTGCTTAGTAGGGCTTTTGGGCCCCCCTAAGAGGTATTCTTTTTTATACAAAGTCAGTTTATTGCCCGCACAATCCGGATCCTCATTTTACCTACCTCGGAAGGATGGAAGGCTGAGTCAACCTTGAGCCTGGGGAGATTTGAACTTGCAGTAATTGCAGGCAGCTGGTGCTATTTAACAGCACTTTAGTCTGCTGCGCCACCAAGGCTCTTGCTCGTCTTCCTATTTTCCCCATAACCTTGTGAGGTGGGTGGGGTTAAGACAGAATGCCTGGCCCAAAGTCAGCCAGCCAGCTTTCATGGCTAAGGCAGGACTAGAACTCGCCGTCTCCTGGCGATTGGCACAAAGTCACCCAGTCAAATTTCATTCCTAAGGCAGGACTAGAACTCACCGTCTCCTGGCCATTGGCCCAAAGTCATGCAGCCAGCTTTCATGGCTAAGGCAGAACTAGAATTTACAGTCTTCTGCCTTCTAGCCTGATGCCTTAACCACTAGACCAAACTGGCCTAGGTTACCAGCATAAACCATGGTTTGCTGTCCTAGCTGAACCAGGAGTAAAAACAGCACAAGGGAAATCTTCACTATAACCTATTTTGGGAGGTCTCCTTTTAATCCTTTAATTGTTTGTTATTGTTTTTTAATTGTTTGTTATTGTTTAATTGTTTGTTATTGTTTTTAATCATGGGGCCAAATTTATATATATATATTTTAATCGTATTTTAATGTTTGTAGTTTATGTTTTTACTTGGCTGTTCACCGCCCTGAGCCCTGAGAAACAATAAATAAATAAATAAAATAATAAAATAATAAAAAAATAAAATAATAAAATAATAAAATAAAATAAAATAAAATAAAATAAAATAAAATAAAATAAAATAAATAAAATAAAAAAATAAAATAAAATCCGGGCCATAATATCATGCTGCTTGCAATGGATAATTTTTTTAAAAATGCCAACTGGGTAGGAATGTCAGATTATTATTATTATTTTGATCTGCAATTTTATCACCAAGAATTCCACCACCACCGAGGATGTTTAAATGCAATTTAGAAGTAAAAAGGGTTTGGATTTTGGCTTTTCCGTAACCCAGGCTACCAATGTTGGGTTCGTAAGGAAGGAAGATGGCTAAACTGTTGTCCTAATCCGGGTGTCGGCAACCCGCGGCTCCGGAGCTGCATGCAGCTCCCTGTCCCATCACTGGCTGGCTCCACCCCTCGCCCTCCCCTCCCAGTCACTCCTTGACTGGCCTTGGAAATCTGAGAGATACAGAGAGGGGGGAGAGAGACATAGATAGAGGGGGGGAGGAGAGAGAGAGAAAGAGAGAGAGAGAGAGCAACCAGTTCTCTGGCCTAATAACTGGCTGGGTAGGCGTGGCTAGGGGAGTCATGTGACTGGGTGGGAGTGAGTGACGTGGAGCTGGCCACGCCCACCCAGGTTTTGTGGCTCCCGGTGTTTTTTTTTTCTGTGGGAAATCCAGTTCAGCAGTTTTGCTGAAAACTGGAAGTAACGGGCAGGTTATTTTTGTCCAATCTGTGGTACGTGATTGTGGGACACTAAAAAACAACCGTAATTGTGGTCCCGTTGCCGAGTGGCCGGTTCCGTGACTGCAGGGATGTGTGATTGTTGGAACTTTGAATACGCAACTCTCAAGTAGCCCCCAGATAGGTCTGTTGTAACTTCAAAACGGTTGCTAAGTGACCAGTCGTAAGTCAAGGACTCCTTGTGCCAGGTAGTCCTTGACTTACGGCCACAATTGAGCCCAGAATTTATGCGGCTAAGTGAGAAATTTGTTCAGTGAGTTTTGCCCCATTTTACGACTTTTCTTGCCACCGTTGTTAAGTGAGCCCCTGCAGTTGTTAAATTAGGAACACGGTTGTTAAGTGAATCTGGCTTCCCTATGGACTTGGCTTGTCGGAAGGTCGCAAAAGGGGGGTCATGTGACCCCGGGACACTACTACCGTCGTAAATATGAGTCAGCATCTGAATGTAAATCATGTGGCCATAGGGATGTTGCAACGGTCATAAGTGTGAATAATGGTCATAAATCACCTTTTTCAGTGCCGTTGTAACTTCTGACGGTCGCTGAATGAACCGTTGTAAGTCGAGGACTGCTTTGAATGTTGCAGGGAGGCCTTTCTGACGGCTGTCATCCAGTTGTGTCCCTTCAAAAAACAACCTTGTGAGGTAGGCCAAGCTGAGAGAGGATGGTTATATTCAGGCAAGCCGAATTTGGTGAATTGGTCAGCCTATGGATTCCATGCGTTTCTGCTTAGATACTATATTTTCCACAGACTTATGGCGCTTACGATTAAAATCCCAGGTACAGGTGGTCCTCAACTTATGACTTACAATTGAGCCCCATATTTACGTGGTTAAGTGAAAAAAATTTGCTAGGTGAATTTGTCCCATTTTACGACTTCCTTTGCCACAGTTGTTAAGCGAATCGGTGCAATTGTTACGTAAATTAGTAGCATTGTTGTTCAGAGAATTGGGCTTCCCCGTGGACTCTGCCGGTCAGGAGGTCGCAAAATGGGTCCTGAACACTGTGACCGTCATAACTACGAGTCCGTTGCCAACATCTCTGAATGTAGGTCCCTGGAGGCTGCCACGGTTGTAAGTGTGAAAAAGTGTCATTTTTTTGCCTCCCCAGTGCCGTTGTAACTTTGGACGGTCACTAAATGACCTGCTGTGAGTCCATCATAAAGGCTCCCTTTACGATGTTGGACTTCACAGAATAGCAGCTAAAATGGGGCTAAGTCTTTTACAACAGGGTTGCGGTGGGACGCTTGGATGGGAGACCACTCAGAAATCACAGGATGGCAGCGAAGCAATCAGAAGTTGCCATTTTCGGTGCCGCGTTGCAGGGATGGGTTCTAATTTTTTTTACTACCGGTTCTGTGGGCGTGGCTTATTTTGTGGGTGTGGATTGGAGGTCATGTGACTAGGTGGGCGTGGCTAGGTGGTCAGAGTCATTTCTGGAAGGTCCTCGCACTTACGACCAGTCCTCGCACTTACGACCCAACTCATTTGTTTGCTTTTAACACTGATCAGCTGTAGGACGGCCCTTTGAAGCCCCGCGGCAAGAGTTTAAACAGTTTTTTTCTCTCTAGTCATCAGCTGGGACTCAGGAGGCAGCAATAGATTGGGGGTGGGGCCAAATAAAAGGTAAGAATAATGTGGGTGGGGGGGAGGGTGGGGGGGAGAACCGGTTCGGTGACGTCATATCGTCACCGCTACCGGCTCAGCCGAACCGGACCAAACTGGGAGGAACCCACCACTGCCGCGTTGTAACTTCGGACGGTCGCTGAATGAACTGTTGTAGAGCAATAGAGTAACGGAGTTGGAAGGGACCTTGGAGATCATTCAGTCCAACCCCCTGCTCATGCAGGAGACTTATACTAGGGATTCCGCCGGATTGCCGACCTTTCTAATCAACAACTTCAGGGTCTTAGCCACTGAGCCAAAGTCGAGGACATTAAAGAACTGGGAAACCTTGACCTCCGATCGTTCAGCTCGGAGGCTAAAGACGCAGCATGGCCTTCTCCAATTCGAAGAGACCCTTGAGGCAAAAGGCAGTCCTGGAACCAGCGAAATCTGGAAGCTGGGCAGGGGACAGAATGTATCTGCCCTCAGTGTGGAAGGGATGGCCACTCTCGAACTGGCCTTTTTATTTATTTATTTATTTATTGGTTCGATTTATAGGCCGCCCTTCTCCGGAGACTCAGGGCGGCTTACAATGTGTTAAGCAATAACCTTCATCCTTTTGTATATATCTGCTTAGTAGGGCTTTTGCCCCACCCCCACCCCCAAAGCGGTGTTCTTTTTTATACAAAGTCCGCTTATTGCCCCCACAATCCAGGTCCTCATTTTACCTACCTCGGAAGGAGGGAAGGCTGAGTCAACCTTGAGCCTGGTGAGATTTGAACTCGCAGTAATTGCAGGCAGCTGGCAGCTAAGTTCTACTTAACAGCACTTTAGTCCGCTGCACCACCAAGGCTCCCTTAGTCACACTAGATGCTGTTTTAGGACCTCTTTCCAGAGCACGATACCGTAATCTCTTGAGACTGAAGGATGCCAATGATGACCCTAACTTGGTCCTTAACACAAATAAGACCAAGGAGCATATAGTGGACTACAGAAGGAATAGATCAGACATCCAGCCCTTGCTTATCAATGGAGACTGAGTGGAGCAAGTGGCCAGTTTTAAGTTTCTGGGTGTTGTCATAAAAAGAGGACCTGAGCTGGGGCAGTCACATTGCAGCACTGGTCAAAAGGGCCCAGCAGCGATTATATTACCCGAGACTTCTCAGGAAACAACAACTGAACGGAAAACTGCTGATGAACTTCTACCACTGCACCGTAGAGAGTATTTTAACCTCCTGCACCTGTGTATGGTTTGCCAATGGCACAGTGGCAGATAGGACAACCCTCCAGAGGGTCAACGTCATTGCCCAGAGGATTATTGGTTGCCCTCTCTCCTCCTTGGAAGAGCTTTATAGCTCCCACTGCCTTAAGAAAGTTCAAAACATCCTTAAAGATCCATCTCATCCTGGGCACTCTTTTTTTTTTTTGAACTATTACCATCTGGCAGACGGTACAGGACAATAAAAACAAGGACAAATAGGTTGAAAAACAGCTTCTATCCCAGGGCAGTAACTATATTGAATTCTACTGTATAAAGGTAAAGGTTCCCCCGGACGCATGTGCTAGTCGTTCCCGACTCTAGGGGGTGGTGCTCATCTCCGTTTCAAAGCCGAAGAGCCAGCGCTGTCCGAAGACGTCTCTGTGGTCATGTGGCCGGCATGACTCAACGCCAAAGGCGCACGGAAAACGCTGTTCCCTTCCCACCGAAGGTGGTCCCTATTTTTTCTACTTGCATTTTTTTACCTGCTTTCGAGCTGCTAGGATGGCAGAAGCTGGGACAAGTCACGGGAGCTCACCCCATTACGCGGCACTAGGGATTCGAACCGCTGAACTGCCAGCCTTTCAATTGACAAGCTCAGTGTCTTAGCCACTTAGCCATCGTGTCCCTTTCTTCATTGCGTCTACTGTATAGTGCGATATTAATGCCATATCAGGGGCTTTCAATTCAATTGCATAGAATGCGAAGGATGTGTGTTTGTGTTTTATTTTTATAATTATAATGTACACTGAAGATGGCATTTAATTTCGTCGTACGGGGTGCAATGACAATAAAGCAAGGGTGAAATCCAGCAGACTCTGACAGGTTCTGGAGAACCGGTAGCGGAAATTTTGAGTAGTTCGGAGAACCGGCAAATACCGTATTTTTCGGTGTATAAGACGCACCGCAGTATAAGACACACCTTAATTTTGTGGGAGGAAATCAAGAAAACAAGAATTCTACCTCTGCCTACCAGCATTTTGGAACGGTCTGGGGGGAATCTGCCTGGCAGCTTCGAGGAACAAGGCGGGTGCCACGATTTGTAGCTGACCACCCCTCTGGCCGCCCAGCAGGCAGCTTAGGGCAGGCAATGGCCGCAATGACTTCACTCCCCTGCAATGTAGGAGCTGCCGCCTAAGCCCTCTGCACCCAGGAGCCGAGCGAGCCGAACAAGAGCTCCTAAAGAGAAACGCCCCTCCTTTCCAGCCACCGCTGCCCGGATTCCCCAGTGCAATATTCAGAGCCGCGTTTCAGGCGGCGGCCGGCCAGCTCCCCTGCAATGTGCAGCATGGAACTGGGAACCATTTTGGATTCGGGGAGGAGATTGCAGCGCTTCCGCCTGAAAGTGCTTTTCTTCCCGTTGCACGTTCCCATTGCACATACCCAATTCCTGCAACCATTCTTCGTATGTTTGAGGCTCCAGTCCCCTCATCATCCTGGTTGCTCTTCTCTGCACTCTTTCTAGAGTCTCAACATTTTTTTTTATAGTGTGGTGACCAAAATGGATGCAATATACTCTAGGTGTGGTCTTACTAAGGCTTTATAGAGCGGTATTAATCCCTTGATCTTGATTGTATCCCTCTGTTAATGCAATTTAGGATTGCTTTTTTTGACGGCTGCTGCACACGGCTGGCTCCTATTTAACTGGTTGTCAACTAGGACTCTTAGATGCCTCTCTTAGGAATTTTTCTCTTGGGGAAAAGTCACGCTTCCTAATGCAATGTTTGTTTAAATATGTACTCGAGTTAGAATCTACATAGACATCAAGTTAGAACAGAATAATCCATGTTGCTATCTGTCAAGTAAATCAGTGTGGTGAAAGAAGAAAAAATTCCTCACACCTGGATTTCCCACTCCTTTTTTTATGATTATTTTTGAGAATTTTTCCACAAGTAGAAAAAAATAAGATTAAAATGGAAAGGAAAGAGAAAGGGCAAAGAAAGGAAAGTGGAAAAGGCAGAAGGGAGGGAGGAAGAAGGAAGGATGAATGGATGGGGAGAAGGGAGTAAATAAGGAAGGAGAGAGGGAAGGGTACGTGGATGAATGGATGGATGGATGGATGGATGGAGATAGACAGACAGACAGACAGACAGATAGATAGATAGGCAGGTATGTAGGGAGAGAAGGAGGGAGGGAGTTTGATGTGAAGGAAAGAAGGAGGGAAGGAAGAATGGATGGATAGATAGATGGATGGATGGATAGATAGATAGATGATAGATAGATAGATAGATAGATAGATAGATAGATAATGAGGGAGGGAGGGAGGGAGGAAGTTTGATATGAAGGGAAGGAGGGAAGGAAGAATAGATGGATGGATAGATAGATAATTAGGGAGGGAGGGAGGAAGTTTGATGTGAAGGAAGGAAGGAAGAATAGATGGATGGATAGATAGATAGATAATTAGGGAGGGAGGGAGGAAGTTTGATGTGAAGGAAAGAAGAAGGGAAGGAAGAATAGATGGATGGATGGATGGATGGATAAATAGAGATAGATAGATAGATAGATAGATAGATAATTAGGGAGGGAGGGAGGAAGTTTAATGTGAAGGAAAGAAGGAGGAAAGGAAGGAAGAATAGATGGATGGATGGATAGATAGATAATTAGGGAGGGAGGGAGGAAGTTTGATGTGAAGGAAAGAAGGAGGAAAGGAAGGAAGAATAGATGGATGGATGGATGGATGGATAGATAGATAAGATAGATAGATAGACAGACAGACAGATAGATAGACAGACAGATAGATAATTAGGGAGGGATGGAGGGAGGAAGTTTGATGTGAAGGAAGGGAGTTCCAGCTTTGTTTTCAACAGCTATAAACAAACTCATCACTTTGGCATTACCGAAATCCCTCCAGTCCCTTATTTCATTCCCTTTCCATCAAATCCATGCCGGCTGGGGAATTCTGGGAGTTGAAGTCCACCCATCTGAGAGTTGCCAAGGTTGGGAAGCAGCAATAGCTCCAAGGGCTATTTTTGTACAGGGAGGGAGGGAACGCTCCTTGGGCCCGAGGCAGACTTTCACATAACCGCCGTGGTATTTGCGGTGATGTTTTTTCAGCTGCGCTCGGTCGAAAACCTTGTGGGACAAGGGGGCGTGGCTTTGCGGATAAGCTCCCTCTCTACCCGCCCCCCCCTTTCCCCCCCCCCTGGAAAACCATTGGATCTTAGCATGGGAAGCAGCTGGGATTCCAGGCTGTTCTGGATTCCGATGGCACCACAACCGTTGCTATGGCAACTTTTGGTGTGGCTCATCCTCTGGACCCAGGAAAAGCCGAGCCCAGAATTTCAGAATTTCTCGGTCCTCTTTGGCTTCAAGCCCTTTCCAGAGGTCAGAGCCACCGGGATGCCAAAAATGTCCGTTCACACGTAGGTCTCTTTGGAGATTCTCAATCATCCAGGTCATGGTTGTCCCAAAGGTGCTTTTTTCTTATTTCTTATTTCTTTTTTCAAAACACAACTGGATTTTGTTTTTCCTTGAAGACGTTTTGTTTCCCATCCCTTCTGAAGAAGGGAAGAAACTTCCGCCACTTTTCCTCTCTCCCTTTTAACAATTTTATTACTTTATTAAGTAGCATACAAAGACAATACGAAATAGAATAGAATAGAATAGAATAGAATAGAATAGAATAGAATAGAATAATTATAGACTAGACTAGAGTAGAGTAGACTAAACTAGACTTGACTAGACTAGACTAGACCAGAACAGAGAATAGAATAGAATAGAATAGAATAGAATAGAATAGAATAGAATAGAATAGAATAGAATAGAATAGAATAGAATAGAATAGAATAGAATAGAATAACAGAGTTGGAAGGGACCTTGGAGGTCTTCTAGTCCAACCTCCTGCCCAGGCAGGAAACCCTACATCAATTCAGACAAATGGTTATCCAATCTCTTCTTAAAAACTTCCAGTGTTGGACCATTCACAGCTTCTGGAGGCAAGTTGTTCCATGGATTAATTGTTCTCACCGTCAGGAAATTTCTCTTTAGTTCTAAGTTTGTTTTATGTTTGTTTGTTTTATTAAATTTGTATACCGCCCTACTCCCGAAGGACTCAGGGTGGTGAACAGGCACAGGATAAAATACAGAAATACAAAAGTTAGAAACAATTTAAAACCAAATTAAATAATTTAGCCCACGACAATTAAAACCCCAATAATTTAAAACAAATTAAAATTTCAGTTTAAAATTTAAAAGAAAGGGGAGAAAAATTAGGCCAGGCTGGCTTGCTGGAATAAGAGGGTCTTAAGAGCACGGTGGAAAGTGCGCAGATCCGGGATCCTACGTATCTCCTGGGGGAGCTCGTTCCAGATAGTGGGTGCCCCAACAGAGAAGGCTCTCCCCCCTGGAGGCCGCCAGTCGACATTGTTTGGCTGACGGCACCCGGAGGAGCCCCTCTCTATGAGAGCGTACCGGCCGATGGGAGGCTGCTTGTGATAGTAGGCGGTCCCGTAAATAACCAGGTCCTAAGCCATGGAGCGCTCTAAAGGTGGTAACCAAAACCTTGAAGCGCACCCGGAAGACCACCGGGAGCCAGTGCAGCTCGCGCAGGAGAGGTGTCACACGGGAGTGCCATGTTGCTCCCATAACCACCCGCGTGGCCGCACTCTGTGCCAGTTGGAGCCTCCGGGTGCTCCTCAAGGGGAGCCCCATGTAGAGAGCGTTACAATAGTCCAGGTGGGAGGTGACAAGGGCATGAGTGACTGCGTGTAGGGAGTCCCGATCCAGAAAGGGACGCAACTGGCGAATCAGTTCTAATAAGTTGCTTCTTTCTTTGATTAGTTTCCACCCATTACTTCTCCTGTCCTCAGATGCCTTGGAGAATAGTTTGACTCCCTCTTCTTTGGGGCAGCCCTTGAGATATTGGAAGACTGCTATCATGTCTCCCCTAGTCCTTCTTTTCATCAAACTAGACATGCCCAGTTCCTGCAACCGTTCTTCCTCTGTTTTAGCCTCCAGTCCCCTAATCATCTTTGTTGCTCTTCTCTGCACTCTTTCTAGAGTCTCAAATAATGGGGAAAACAGGGAAGGATAAAGGGAAGAGAAAAGTGAGGGAAAGAAGAAGGGAAAAAAGAAAGAAAAGACACTGACTTTCGACTCTCTTTGGTACAGTAGAATAAGGCATTAACATCAAAGCTCAACTTTTTACTTTTACATAATAGTTTAAACTAGCCATGTCCATAACAACAAATCCAGCTAATCGGTAAAACCCAAAATCAACGTTTCATTTTTTACCCACCACCTCAAGCACAAAGTCCAGGAACAGTTTCCAAGTAGAAATAAAGGAATTTTTTTCCCCCTTCATCAAAGCAGTCAATTTAGCCATCTTGGCTAACCCCATCCATTTTTGCAGCCATCCGTCCATGGCGGGGATCAAAATGTCCTTTTATTTCTGTGTGTAGAATTGTCTTTTCGCCATCAACATGTATAGCATCCAAGTTCCAATTTTTTTCCTCCAAGTTTTTTTCCATTAAACCCTGACATCTCTTTTAGAATGAATGAGCTGGAAGGGACCTTGGAGGTCTTCTAGTCCACCCCCCCCCCCCCGGTCAAGCAGGAGAACCTATACTATTTCAGATAAGTGACTGTCTAGTAGTCTCTTCTTAAAAACCTCCAATGAGGGAGAGCCCGCAATTTCTGGAGGCAGGCTGTTCCACTGGTTAATTGTCCTCCCTGTTAGGAAGTTTCTCCTTAATTCCAGGTTGCTTCTCTCTTTGATTAGTTTCCAACCATTGTTTCTTGTCTTGCCCTCCAATGCTTTGGAGAATAATTTGACCCCCTCTTCTTTGTGGCAGCCCCTCAATTACTGGAATACTGCTATTATGTCGCAGACTGTGAAGTGGGCGTGTGGGGTCTCTAACGATGCTTCGAGCTCTAAGCCCATGGCACTTATAGGCAGTATCCTGAATAACAGGAAGTGAGCTTCCTATAATCTTCTCCACTGTCCTCACCACTCTCTTTATGGACTTTCTATCGGAGGCACTGCGGCCACCAAGCCAAACAGGGATGCAGTTTGTTAAGAGGAAGCTGATCAGAGGGAGATCCCACCTGGAAATCTGGAGGGATTTCCTGACAGTGAGAATAATACATCCATGGAAGAGCTTTCCTCCTGGAGTTGTGGGTGCTACAATACTGGGCGTTTTCAAGTTGGGGTGCAGTTTAACAACTGCTTTGCTTAGCAATGGAAATTGTGGTCCAAATTGCAGTCATAAATGGTAATGTAATTGCTGCATTCTCTTAACAACCGCTGCAAAAATAATTGTAATAAAATGTGGTCCAATCAGATGGTGACACCTTATAACCATCAAAATGTATTAATGTAATTGAGGGGGTTCAGTTATAGTCATATCTGGAGGACTACCTGTAAGCATGTTTTCTGAACACCGCCTAAAAGATACTGGCTTTGCTTCCAAGCCCTGGGGGATTCTGGGAGTTGAAGTCCATGCAAATCCTGCCATAAGCATAGCTTGGTTAATTGTAGGACAATGTAATGAACAGATTCAAGATACGAAGATGGAATAATTGATAAGCTGCGGTGGTTGGACAGAATTCATCAGCGGAATCCTTTCTTTGCGTTTAGATAAATTGTGCTTTAATAGGGATTTGCGTAAGCCACTGTCACCTGGATTCACACATTATATTACAGGTGCTGGATCCACCCAACAGACTGGTATAAGTGGGAAAAGCACATATAGATTTAGGCAGAGGTGGGCTTCAAAAATTTTAGCAAGGAATTCTCTGCCCGGCTGCTGGGTGGGCGTGGCCATGGTGGGTGTGGCCTAGTCGGCCTCCTGCACCATGGCGGGGGGGGGGGCATTTTTGCCCTCCCGGGCTCCAGAGTTCTTTGAGTCTCTGGGAGGGCAAAAAACGGCCTCCCCAGGCTCTGGAGGCTTTCCTGAATTTCCAGTAGGCCCGTTTTTCACCCTCCCTGAGCCTCCACGCGCACCCTGCACTTACCTGCATCTAAAACGGGCCGCGTGGGGACTCCTGGGAGGGGCAGGGTGGGGTGGGCGGGGCCAGCCAGGAGTGGGATTTGAGAGTTCTCTGAACTGCACAGAATCTTAGCTAGAGGTTCTCACGAACCCCCAGGATTTAGGGCGATGTGGGAACTCAATCCCTCTACGTTCAAGATTTGCAGAATTTTCCATCTCAGGGAGGCATCTGGATATTATAAGCCTTCCTTGCCAAAATCTTCGGACCGGATGGGCTGGGTTTCTACGGGGTCTAAGCCAACTCCAAAGGTGGGAAGCTTCTGGTTCATCCCTTTATTTATATTTATGTCGGAATTTTAATTTGTTGATCTAGGCTGAACATGTTGCACGAACCTGCCCATGATGTTTCTGCAGAACAGGGTTTCTCAACCTGTTGAACTAAGTTCACAAGGTTGAGGGACACCGCTGTAGAAAACTAGGGATTGCTTTTCCCCCTTCCCATCCAGCTGGACCCAGGATGGCAGATGAGGGTTGTTAGCAAAACTGCCACCAGCCCATTTTCCTCCTCAAATTTTCCCCATCTCAGGTTGGTGTATATGCCCTCAAAACAGAAAAGGTGAAGTTTCCATTATGTTCCAGTCAACTCCTGGAGGTTTAAGTGGATTTGTTGATCCGTCCATCCATCCATCCACTCACTCATTCATCCATTCTCTCCATCCATTTACTGCTCTCATTCCACCTACTCTCTGTCTCTCTCCTCTATTCATTCATCTCTCTGTCCTTATCTCTCTTTGTCTCTTTATCTCTCTTTGTCTCTTTATCTCTCTTTGTCTCTTTCTCTCTCTTCTTTCTCTCTCTACATCTCTCTCTCTCTCTGATTTATCTATCCATTCATCCATCCAATCTCTCCATCCATCTACTCTCACTTCACCTACTCTCTCTGTCTCATTATTTCCATCTCTCTGCCTCTATCTATGTCTCTCTATTCACTCTCTCTGTCTCTATCTCGCTATCTGTGTCTCTCTGTCTCTGTCTCTTTATCTCTTTTCTTTTTCTCTCTACATCTCTCCCACCCACCCACCCATCTATCCATCATTCCACCTATCTTGTCTTGTCTTGTCTTGTCCGTCTTGTCTTACCTTGTCTTGTCTTACCTTGTCTTATCATCTTGTCTTATCATCTTATTTTAGCCGCAGAGAAAGGCGGCATATAAATTGAACTAACTAACTAAATAAATCTTATCTTATCTTTCTCTCTCTCTCTCTCTCACCCACCAATCCATCCACCCATCTACTTATCTTATCTTCTTATCTATCTTATCTCTCTCTCTCTCACCCATCCATCCACCCATTTACCTATTTTATCTTTATCTGTCTGTCTATCTTTCTTTCTATCTATTTATCTCTCTAATATCTCTCTATTTCTGTCTATCTACCTCATTTATATAGACGTTCCTCTTACAACTAACCAAATTATCCCTTTGTTTATTGAAAACCAATAAACATTTAAAATAAGCAAGTCTATAGTTGAGATTAATAGAAGGTTGGACTCCCTCCCCCTCTCCCACCTCCCACCCCCCCAAGTCTGGAGCCCAGAGGGTGGTGTAGGAACTCCCGGCGGGCTGACTCTATGGAAGAGGCTACTCAAACTTTTTCTCCTCTTTCTGTTGTAGGGAAGCCGGAGGGAGCTTGCTGGGAGCAGCTGTTTGAAGGCCAGAGGTGGAAACCAGGTGAAGATGCTACGGAGGTGAGCCCAGGGCGGCTCTCTGTCGGAGAAGGCCAGCCAGAGGGAGATCCGGACCTCGGATTTTGTTTTCCTGAGCGGGACGGTTTGGGGTCATGGAATATGACGGTGCAAAGAGGGGCTCTGTGATCCGGACTCGGAGGAGACCGAGCAGGTTGAAAGATGCTATCAATTGCAGCAAGGGCTCAGGGCTGCCCTGGAGGGACTACAAAACCCTGCCACGGACTTTGATTGGACTTCAAGAGAGACCCTCACCTGTTCCGGGGAGCGTGGCTGGAGCCTGAGGAGCAAGGACAGGGAAGAACGCCAGCCCTCTTCCGGATTGTCGGGAGTCTCCAATCTCTCTTTTGAAAGGACAAGTCTTGAAACTTCAGCTCCGGATGTTACTTCGGCAACCTTCTCCAAAGCAGTTTCCCTGAATCTTCCAGCTGTTGAGCGAGGGATTTTTTTGGGGTGGGGAGAACTGGGGTTTTGTGTAGGGACAGTCGAGTGGATTCGGGATGGTGGAAAGGACAGGAGTTTGGTAGCGCTTTAATCCGACAAAGGCATCTGACTCAAAAGCAGGAGACTTCATGAGCTTCTCATTAAAGCTTCTGCTTTGGAATCAGGTGTTGTTTGTTGGGGGAAAATCGTGGCCAGATTCCCTTTGGATCCGGAGTCGGAAGAGCTGGAAAAATAAAGAGGAGAGGACAGTTGCAAGACGAACTGGCCTCTCTCGCCCGATCTATGAGGTCACCGTCGAAATGTTATTTCCTTATTCTGCGGGCTTAAAAATAAAAGATTTGTTTTTCCTCCCCCCTCTTCTTATCCCTGTGCAATTCTTCATCACTTCCCTTTGTTTGTTCTTGGCTGCGTCTCCAGCAAGATAACGCAAGCCCACATCCTTACATGGAGAAGCAGTCCAGGGAGATAAGAGAGTCTAGGCTGGGCTTGTTATTTCTACAAAAAAAAAAAGCGGGGGGGGGGATAAACAGATGGGTCATTTTATACCCGTGATGGCATGCAGACCAGCTGCTCTTCTTGATGGTCTTTGTGGGCGCCGGATTGCCAGAAAATGGCTTAAAAACAGCCAAAAAACAGGCCAGTTTTTGGGCTGTTTTTCAGGACGTTTTTGGGACTTTTTTGGGCTGTTTTGGGCCATTTTTTCCCAGGCTTTATTATTTACTACTAATTAATTATTTGGATTAAATTATGATTTTATTGTACTTGTTTCTTAACTTGTGTTCGCCGCCTTGAGTCCTTCGGGAGAATGGCGGCATATAAATACATGTAATAAATGTATTACAGGCTCGTAACTTGGGTGTCCTCCTGGACGCACGGCTGTCTTTAGAAGATCATTTGACGGCCGTGGCCAGGGGGGCTTTTTATCAGGTTCGCCTGATACGCCAGTTGCGCCCCTTTCTAGATCGGGACTCCCTACGCACAGTCACTCAGGCACTAGTCACTTCCCGCCTGGACTACTGCAACGCTCTCTACATGGGGCTCCCCCTGGGGTGCACCCGGAGGCTCCAGCTGGTCCAGAATGTGGCTGCGCGGGGGTTTATGGGGGCGACGAGGCGCTCCCATGTGACACCTCTCCTGCGCGAGCAGCACTGGCTCCTGGTGGTCTTCTGGGTGCGCTTCAAGGTGTTGGTGACCACCTTTAAAGCGCTCCATGGCTTAGGGCCGGGGTATCTACGAGACCGCCTTCTGTCACCAATAGCCTCCCATCGCCAGTACGCTCGCACAGAGAGGGCCTCCTCAGGGTGCCGTCCGCCAGACAATGTCGGCTGGCGACCCCCAAGGGGAGAGCCTTCTCTGTGACGGCGCCCACCCTCTGGAACAACCTTCCCCCAGAGTTACATACAATAACAGACCTCCGGATTTTATGTCGGGCCCTGAAAACCTATTTATTTCAACTAGCTGGGCTGGCTTGAGTTAAATTTTAAATTGATTTTAAATTGGGTTGTTTTAATTTACGGCCAAAATATTTAATTATTTTAATACTGTTTTTTAAATTTTGTATGCTCTGTTTTTTACTTTGGCTGTTCACCGCCCTGAGTCCTATTTGGAGAAGGGCGGTATAGAAATGGAAACAAACAAACAAACAAACAAATAGAAATAAATAAATAAATAAATAAATAAATAAATAAATAAATAAATTTTTCCGGGCCAGAAATTGGCCAGAAAAACGGTCCAAAATACAGCTCAAAAAACAGCCCTGAAATGGCCCAAAAAAACGTCCCGAATAACAGCCTGAAAATGGGTGGAAAAACAGTCTGAGAAATGGCCAAAACCAGCCAAAAACTGGCATGCACCGGCCAACTAATCTTCAGGTTTCCAGTGCTCTGACATGCACACGCATGTACACACATTACGGTTTGGGCACTTGATGCCAAAAAGGTTCACCATCACTGTTTTATATCATCTTGGTTAACGGAAGAATAGTTCTAAAAACCAGCCAAGGCATGTCTACTCCTTTCATCTTGATCAGTGGTTTTTTTTTTAAATTTGTTGAGTTTAAGATGGATGGACTTCAACTCCCAGAATTCCCCAGGAAGCATTCTTTAATATGAGTGGACTTCAACTCCCAGAATTCCCATTGAGAAATTTAAAGTTGTTGAGCTGCCTGGGGAATTCTGGGAGTTGAAGTCCACTCATATTAAAGAATGCTTCCTGGGGAATTCTGGGAGTTGAAGTCCACTCATATTAAAAAAAAAATTCCTGGGGAATTCTGGGAGTTGAAGTCTACTCATATTAAAGAATGCTTCCTGGGGAATTCTGGGAGTTGAAGTCCACTCATATTAAAGAATGCTTCCTGGGGGGATTCTGGGAGTTGAAGTCCAGTCATATTAAAGAAACATTCCTGGGGAATTCCGGGAGTTGAAGTCCACTCATATTAAAGAATGCTTCCTGAGGAATTCTGGGAGTTGAAGTCCACTCATATTAAAGAATGCTTCCTGGGGAATTGCGGGAGTTGAAGTCCACTCATATTAAAGAATGCTTCCTGGGGAATTCCGGGAGTTGAAGTCCACTCATATTAAAGAGTCATTCCTGGGGAATTCTGGGAGTTGAAGTCCACTCATATTAAAGAGTCATTCCTGGGGAATTCTGGGAGTTGAAGTCCACTCATATTAAAGAGTCATTCCTGGGGAATTCTGGGAGTTGAAGTCCACTCATATTAAAGAATGTTTCCTGGGGAATTCTGGGAGTTGAAGTCCACTCATATTAAAGAATGCTTCCTGGGGAATTCTGGGAGTTGAAGTCCACTCATATTAAAGAATGCTTCCTGGGGAATTCTGGGAGTTGAAGTCCACTCATATTAAAGAATGCTTCCTGGGGAATTCTGGGAGTTGAAGTCCAACCATCTTAAAGTTGCCAAGTTTGAAACACACTGGCCTAGGGAGTGGCTCTTGCAAATTTCCATTGAGGTCATACTCCTCGACAGATGGGATATTATCATATTATGATACAGAATAAACCCAGAATATGGGTTTATTCATTAATCCGCTGAAGCTGGACATCTTAAATAGAAACATAATATTTGACCTATGGGCCATTGAGTAGTATTAATGTCTACCCGTTCTGGCAATTTTAAAAGGGGCCTTAGAAAAATGATGGTGGATCTCATCAATTGGGTTACCAAATTGTAATAGCTTCTGGTTCCAGGGAATTTGGACCCACATTTTGGGGGTAATTTAAGAACAGTGTTCTCTGTGGTCTCCTTGCGAGTTTTCCAGCCATGTTTTTCTGGCCTCAATTTTAACTGGTCCAGAATGCAGCCGCGTGGGTGATTATGGGAGCGTCATGGCGCTCCCATGTAACTCCTCTCCTGCGTGAGCTGCACTGGCTCCCGGTGGTCCTCCGGGTGCGATTCTAGGTGTTGGTGACCACCTTTAGAGCACTCCATGGCTTAAGACCTGGATACGAGACCGCCTTCTGCCACCAAGAGCCTCCCACCGACCAGTACGCTCCCACAGAGAGGGGCTCCTCCGGGTGCCGTCGGCCAAACAATGTCGACTGGCGGCCCCCAGGGGGAGAGCCTTCTCTGGTGGGGCACCTACCCTCTGGAACGAGCTGCCCCTGGAGATACAGAGGATCCCGGATCTACGTACTTTCCATTGGGCCCTCAAAACTCTTTTATTTCATCAAGCCGGGCTGGCCTAACTCTCCAATGGTGTAATTTTAATTTTAATTTTTTTTTTTAATTTGATTTATATGCCGCCCTTCTCCGGAGACTCAGGGCGGCTTACAATGCGCTAAGCAATAGCCTTCATCCTTTTTGTATATTTATACAAAGTCAGCTTATTTCCCCCACAAACTGGGTCCTCAATTTACCTACCTTAGAAAGGATGGAAGGCTAAGTCAACCTTGAGCCTTGGCGAGATCCGAACCTGCAGTAATTTTAAATGGGGGATTTTAACTGTCGGGCCAAATTGTTTAATATATTTTTAAATTGTTTTTAAATTTTGTATTCTATGTTTTTTACCTATGGCTGTTCACCGCCCTGAGTCCTTCAGAAGAAGGGCGGTATATAAATTTAAATATTAAATTAAATTAAATTAAATTAAATTAAATTAAATTAAATTAAATTAAATTAAATTAAATTAAATTAAATTTTAAATTAAATTAAATATTAAATTAAATTAAATTAAATTAAATTAAAAAAATAAATTAAATTAAATTAAATTAAATTAAATTAAATTAAATTAAATTAAATTAAATTAAATAACACATGTACTTGTTGCTTTGAATGTCCCAAGAAGCTTCTTCAGCTTTCATTTCATTTCATTTATTTAAATTTCTATACCGCCCTTCTCCAAAATAGGACTCAGGGCTGTGAACAGCCAAAGTAAAAAACAATACATACAAAATTTAAAAGCAGTTTAAAATAATTAAATATTTGGCCGAAAATTAAAACAACCCAATTTAAAATCGATTTAAAATTCACTCAAGCCAGCTTTGACAGGACAGTGGAGAATAGAATTCAATCAGAGCTGAAGAAGCTTCTTAGATGAGAAGCGAAAGGTCTTCAAAAAGAAAAAAAACCAGAAAGTCCAGTTGCCTCTTGAAAAAAGCACCTTTGACACAACTGTGACCTGGATGACGGAGAATCCCTACAGATTTATGGCTTTGAACGTGGCTTCAAAAATACAAATTGGGGTTTTCTTGCAAGCAGAGATGTAGACCAGAGATGTCCAAAAGTTGGCCACTTTTAAGACGTGTGGACTTCAACTCCCAGAATTCCCCAGCCAACTGCTGGCTGAATCGCTTGTTTTATTTATTTATTTATTTATTTATTTATTTATGTATTTTATTTTATTTTATTTTATTTTATTTTATTATTTTATTTTATTTTATTTTATTTTATTTTATTTTATTTTATTTTATTTTATTTTATTTTATTTTATTTTATTTTATTTTATTTTATTTTATTTTATTTTATTTTATTTTATTTTATTTTATTTTATTTTATTTTATTTTATTTTATTTTATTTTATTTTATTTTATTTTATTTTATTTTATTTTATTTTATTTTATTTTATTTTATTTTATTTTATTTTATTTTATTTTATTTTATTTTATTTTATTTTATTTTATTTTATTTTATTTTATTTTATTTTATTATTTTATTTTATTTTATTTTATTTTATTTTATTTTATTTTATTTTATTTTATTTTATTTTATTTTATTTTATTTTATTTTATTTTATTTTATTTTATTTTATTTTATTTTATTTTATTTTGCTGGCCTGAATACCTTATTTCAAGCCTATTTCCTTGTTTTGTTACCGATCATCTCATTCAACTGTTATTTTCAGTGTCAGAGGGGAAATATATATATATATATATATATATATACCCGCTAGGGAGATTTTACTGTACGGCAGGAAATCCTTACGGTGATGGGCCGCCCTGGATCATCTGCTCTCTTCCTCCGATGAGCGTGCAATGGCTACAGCTTGCCGTGTAGTAAGATGCCAGGCTGGATGTCCACCTGGAAAGGGTCAAGGAGATGAGATTAAGTGAGGAGTCCTGGTTGGCTCAGAGTTAGTCCAGTCCAGCTGGGAAGTCAGGAAATCTGAATTCCTGTTTTAATCAACAGACACCGTCTCTTTAGAGCAGTGTTTCTCAACCTTGGAAGCTTGAAGATGGGTGGACTTCAACTCCCAGAATTGAAGTTGAAGGGGGATTCTGGGAATTGAAGTCCACCCATCTTCAAGCTTCCAAGGTTGAGAAACACTGCTTTAGAGAGTGGATGCCAAGAGAAGAGAATGCAGGGTTTGAACTGTGGGGTCCTTGATACTCCAGGAGCCCGGGTTGTTTTCTTGCAGATGTTTCACGACCCCACAAGGTAACGTCATCAGTGTTCGAAGGAAATAGGGTTTGTGGAGGAGGGGAAGAGGGTTGGGGAGGAGGAGGAGGAAGAGGAGGACTGTGATGCTTTCTGAGCTGGGTGGTTTTCTTGCAGATGTTTGGAGACGTTTCATGACCCAACAAGGTAACATCATCAGTGCTAGAAGGGAGTGGAGTTTGCAGAGAGGAAGAGGAGGAGGAGGAAGAAGACTGTGGTGCTCTCTGAGCTGGGTGGCATTTCCCAATCTTGGCCAGTTTAAGATATGTGGGCTTCCACTCCCAGAATCCCCCAGAGTCTTTGTAAACCAGCATTTCCCAATCTTGGCTAGTTTAAGTTATATGGGCTTCTACTCCCAAAATCCCCCAGCCTCTTTGTAAACCAACATTTCCCAATCTTGGCTAGTTTAAAATATATGGACTTCTACTCCCAGAATCCCCCAACCTCTTTGTAAACCAACATTTCCCAATCTTGGCTAGTTTAAGATATATGGGTTTCTACTCCCAGAATCCCCCAACCTCTTTGTAAACCAACATTTCCCAATCTTGACTAGTTCAAGATATGTGGGCTTCAGTTCCCAGAATCCCCCAGCCTCTTTGTAAAGCAGTGTTTCTCATCCAGGGAAATGTTAAGATGTGTGGACTGCAACTCCCAGAATTCCCCAGCCTCTTTGTAAACCAGCGTTTCTCAATCTTGGCCACGTTAAGATGTGTGGATGTTTTAATTCCCAGAATTCCTGGGGAGTTGTTCTAACCATGTTCCCTGGCTGATGTGTGGAGTTTTAGCACCGTGCAAAATTTAAGCCAGGGCAATGGTGAAATGTAAAATTTGTTACTACCGGTTCTGTGGGCGTGGCTTAGTGGGTGGTGGTGGTAATGTGACTGGTTGGGCGTGGCCAACTTTTTTTTTTTTTTAACGTTTAAAAGCATTTTTTCTGCAACTTCTTCGGCCGAAGAGGTTGCAGGAAAAAAAAAAAAGCTTTTTAAAAGCCTCTGACGATCAGGCAACTCAGCTAGGATCGTCAGAAGCTTTTGAAAGCATTTTTTCTGCAACTTCTTCGGCCGAAGAGGTTGTAGAAAAAATGCTTTTAAAAGCCTCTGATGATCCCAGCTGAGTTGCCTGATCGTCAGAGGCTTTTTTTTTTACTTTTAAAAGCATTTTTTTCGGCCGAAGAGGTTGTAGAAAAAATGCTTTTAAAAGCCTCTGACGATCCCAGCTGAGTTGCCTGATCGTCAGAGGCTTTTTTTTTTTTAAAGCATTTTTTTCGGCCGAAGAGGTGGTAGAAAAAATGCTTTTAAAAGTTAAAAAAAAAAAAGCCTCTGATGATCGCGCAGCTCAGCTGGACACGGACGGGGAGGAGTTCAGGGATTTTTGCTACCAATTCTCCGGTAGCCGCCATCGCTACCGGATCGAGCAATCCGGTCCGAACCGGGAGCATTTCACCCCTGAGCCAGGGCCTACCCTGATATAGTTTCTCTCCCCGACCAGCATGTCTGCAAACAGCCTCCTGTTTGTGCGCCAAACCTCCCACAACCCACACGCTGACTCACAAGCTGCAGCCGGGAACATGGCTACACACACACACACACACAGAGCATTTCTCTCCTCCTCCCGCCAAAAAAGACCATAAAGAATGTAGGTTTTGCCCCCCCATCTCTAACCCTGAGCATCCTCGGTCTTCCTGGATGTTTTTCCCAGTTCCCTGCCTTCCAGTTGGGCCGTCCCCCCACCCTTCCTTATTTCGGGGGCTTTGATTTATGGCACTGACTGCACCACGCAGCTGTGAGCGAAAAGTCCCAGGTGGGTTCGGGTGGGTGGGGAGCAGTTTGTTCTCAGTGTGTCTAATCCGTCCCAGACCCCGATAAACAGCCGTGAGAGATTTCAAAACACCAGATTGCAGCCACTGGGCTTTACTGGAGGGGACGGGGAACGGTTCTTCTCGTGTTCTGTAAATAAATATCCCGGGGATCTTTAAAAAAGAAGCATTTGTGGGTTTGTTTGTTTTTTTTTAAGGGAGCAAATCTCGGCTCTGGAAATACGAGGGGGGTCTTTTGAGGAGAGGCTAGTCCAGCCACTGTGACTGCCAGGGGCTTCTGAGCACCCCCCCCCCGCCCCGGAACTTCTCAAATATTAACATTAACATTAACCGAGTTGGAAGGGACCTTGTAGGTCATCTAGTCTAACCCCCCGCCCAAGCAGGAGACCCTTTACCCGTCATGGCAAACCTACGGCACCAGGAGTGGGTTCTAAATTTTTTTTACTACCGGTTCTGTGGCCGTGGCTTATTTTGTGGCCATAGCTTGATGGTCATGTGACAATTCTTTAGGATTTAGCAGAGGTCCTGGTCTACCAGGCTTTTAACTGCTTGCAGAGCTGTACCAACCTACCCATTTATTTTTGCAGGCACAGATCTACTCATGTATTTTTGCAGGCACAGATCTACTCATGTAGTTTTGCAGGCACTGATCTACTCATGTATTTTTGCAGGCACTGATCTACTCCTGTATTTTTGCAGGCACTGATCTACTCATGTATTTTTGCAGGCACTGATCTACTCATGTATTTTTGCAGGCACTGATCTACTCCTGTATTTTTGCAGGCACTGATCTACTCATGTATTTTTGCAGGCACTGATCTACTCATGTAGTTTTGTAGGCAATGGTCTACTCATGTATTTTTGTAGGCAATGGTCTACTCATGTATTTTTGCAGGCACTGATCTACTCCTGTATTTTTGCAGGCACTGATCTACTCCTGTATTTTTGCAGGCACTGATCTACTCCTGTATTTTTGCAGGCACTGATCTACTCCTGTATTTTTGCAGGCACTGATCTACTCATGTAGTTTTGTAGGCAATGGTCTACTCATGTATTTTTGTAGGCAATGGTCTACTCATGTATTTTTGTAGGCAATGGTCTACTCCTGTATTTTTGCAGGCACTGATCTACTCATGTATTTTTGCAGGCACTGATCTACTCCTGTATTTTTGCAGGCACTGATCTACTCCTGTATTTTTGCAGGCACTGATCTACTCATGTAGTTTTGTAGGCAATGGTCTACTCATGTATTTTTGTAGGCAATGGTCTACTCATGTATTTTTGTAGGCAATGGTCTACTCATGTATTTTTGCAGGCACTGATCTACTCATGTATTTTTGCAGGCACTGATCTACTCATGTATTTTTGTAGGCACTGATCTACCCATGTATTTTTGCAGGCACTGATCTACTCCTGTATTTTTGCAGGCACTGATCTACTCCTGTATTTTTGCAGGCACTGATCTACTCATGTAGTTTTGTAGGCAATGGTCTACTCATGTATTTTTTCAGGCACTGATCTACTCATGTATTTTTGCAGGCACTGATCTACTCATGTAGTTTTGCAGGCACTGATCTACTCATGTAGTTTTGCAGGCAATGGTCTACTCATGTATTATTGCAGGCACTGATCTACTCATGTATTTTTGCAGGCACTGATCTACTCATGTAGTTTTGCAGGCACTGATCTACTCATGTAGTTTTGCAGGCAACAGAAAGGGGAGGAGAGGGGAGGGGGAGGGAAAGGAAAGGAAAGGAAGAAAGGTATGAGGAAAGGAAAGGAAAGGAGGAAAAGGAGAAAAAAGAAAGGGAAAGGAAAACAGAGATGGAAGGGAGGGTGGGGAAAGGAAGGAAGGAAGAAAAGGCAGGATGGAATGTAGGAAGGAAGGAAAGGGAGGGTGGGAGGGAAAGGGAGGGAGAGAGGGAGAGAGGGAAGGAGAAGGGAGGGAGGGTGGAAGGAAGGAAGGAAGGAAGGAGGAAAGGGATACAAAGAGAGAAAGAAAGGAAAAGAAAAGACGAAAATCTCAGCTGCTTCATTCTTTTTGGCAGCTACCCAAAGGTGCCAGGCCATTCCATCTTTATTATTTCTTCTTCTTCTCCTTCTCCTTCTCCTTCTCCTTCTCCTTCTCCTTCTCCTTCTCCTTCTCCTTCTCCTCCTCCTCCTCCTCCTCCTCCTCCTCCTCCTCCTCCTTCTTCTTCTTCCTCTTCTTCTTCTCCTTCTCCTCCTCCTCCTCCTCCTCTTCTTCTCCTTCTCCTTCTCCTACATGTCCTTCCCTGGTTGATTCTCCCTCCCTCCTTCCCCCCACCACAGCTCTCCAGAATCCTTGGCGCAGGGCTCGGCCGCTTTCTCTGAGACAGGAAGGTGTCCCCAAGTCTCAGGAAGGAAAAACACTCTGTGCTGAACCCAGAAAGAGCGTCTCGGTGGGGCCGAGGCTGGCCGAGATCCAGTCCTGACATCACCTGGGAACTGGATCCCGAAACACAGCTGTCCTCCTCTTTGTCTTCTCCTCGTTTTTTTTTATAAAACGTTCCAGGGATGTTTTCATCATTCTTTTTATAGCATTTTTCTCCTCCCAAATATTTTAGGCTCTTGAAATGTTTAGCAGCCCCCCCCCCTTTCCCTGAGCGAGATCTGCAATTTTGGGCTGGAAAGAGAGAGAGAGGAAAAAGGATGGGCTCTTGCAAGGCAGATCCTTCTCGCTGGGTTTCCAGCATTTGACAAATATCTGGGGAGGTCCCGGGTTATCCCCGAAGATGAATTCGAACACTGAGGGTTCCAGATCAACGCCTCCCCCAGTTCAAATTGATTCACTGGTTTTAGGAGTTATCAAGATAGAATTGAATACTCTCTCCTGGGGGGCTCCCTAAATTTGGTTGCTTGTTTGCAAATGTTTCATTACCAAACTAGGGAACATCATCAGTGCTTGAAGGGGGGAGGAGGAGGAGAAGGACTGTAGGGTCCTTTGTGGTCTCTGAGCTTGGGGGTTTTCTTGCAGACATTGCATGACCCAACTAGGTAATATCATCAGTGCTAGAAGGGGGGGAAAAGAGGAGAGGAGGGCTGTGGGGTCCTTGGTGGTCTCTGAGCTTGGCTGTTTTCATGCAGCCATCTCATAACTCAACTAGGCAACATCATCAGTGCTAGAAAGGAGGAGGAAGGAGGAGGAGGAAGGAGGGCTGTGGGGATCCCTGGTGTCCTCTGAGCTTAGTGGTTTTCTTGTAGATGTTTCATTACCAAACTAGGTAATATAATCAGTGCTCCAAGGGAGTGGGTTTTGCAGAGTGGAGGAGGAGGAAGAGGAAGAAGAGGAAGTGGGGGAGAGGGAGGAAGATGACTATGAGATCCTTGGGGTTCTCTGAACTTGGTGGTTTCCTGCAGATGTTTCATGACCCAAGTAGAGAACATCATCCGTGCTAGAAAGCAGTGGAGTTTGCAGGGAGGAGGAGGAGGAGGAGGAGGAGGAGGAGGAGGAGGAGGAGGAGGAGGAGGAGGAGGAGGAGGAGAGGAAGACTGTGAGGTCCTTGGTGCTCTCTGAGGCTGGTTTTCCTGCAGACTCCACGAATCATAAATGTGATCAGCATTCGCCAGCTTCTCGCAAGCCAAGTCAGTGGGAGAAGCCGGACTCGCTCAAGGACCACACAATTCACTTAACAACCGGAATGATTTACTTAGCATCCATGCCAAAAAAAAAAAAAAGCTTGTAAAATTAGGCATGACTCACTAAACCAAGCCATCGCCTCGCTCAGGAGCAGAAATTCTGCTCCCAAATGCGGTCGTAAATCGAGGTCTTAAAGGACTTACAGCGACAAGGAGAATGTAGTTTTCCAGAAGTCAAAGAGCTTCAAATTCTTCAGCCTGTTTGGCCAGCCTGCTCCCAGAATAATCCAGAAACATTAGATTTGAGCCAGCCGTGTGCAGCAGCTGCCAAAAAAGCCAACACAGTTCTGGGCTTCATCAACAGAGGGATGGAATCAAGATCACGTGAAGGGTTAATACCACTTTACAAGGCCTTGGTAAGGCCACACTTGGAATCCTGCATCCAGTTTTGGTCGCCACGATGTAAAAAAGATCGTGAAAGAGTGCAGAGAAGAGCAACAAAGAGGATTAGGGGACTGGAGGCTAAAACATATGAAAAACGGTTGCAGGAACTGGGTATGTCTAGTTTGATGAAAAGAAGGACTAGGCAAGACATGATAGCAGTCTTCCAATATCTCAGGGGCTGCCCCAAAGAAGAGGGAGTCAAGCTATTCTCCAAAGCACCTGAAGGCAGGACAAGAAGCAATGGGTGGAAACTAATCAAGGAGAGAAGCAACTTAGAACCAAGGAGAAATTTCCTGACAGTGAGAACAATTAATCAGTGGAACAACCTGACTCCAGAAGTTGTGAATGCTCCAACACTGGAAGTTTTTAAGAAGATGTTGGATAACCATTTGTCTGAAGTCTCCTTCAGACAAATGGTAGGGTCTCCTGCCTGGGCAGGGGGTTGGACTAGAAGACCTCCAAGGTCCCTTCCAACTCTGTGATTCTATTTCTATTTCATTTGTTGTTTTTATTTAGCCTTTCCTTGACTTTCCCCAAGGACGGACAGGTTGACAGCAAGACCCCAAAAACTGACATTTACAATTGGTGTTTTGATTTTATTTAAAACAGCTCATACTTGACGGACCCCCTGGAGGTTATGTTCACACAACATGTTTAGCCAGGTGAGGAGAAAAAAAATCCTGGCAAATGTTTTTGGACAATACGGTGTTTACTTTGGCTGGGGGTTTCTCAGGGCTTCGAATGTAATATGATCCCACCGGATTTTTTTTTTTTAGCTGATTTGTTCATTGTAGTGCACCCATTTATTTATTTGATAGCAAATTTATTTGCCGCCCATCTGCCTGTTCCGTGAACTCTCGGAGGCTTGCATCAAGATAAAACAAGTATACAACAATGATAAAAACAGATTAAAATGACAAAAATTCAAATAAACTAAAAAGCAAAGCTTTGAAGGAAAAGGCGCACTGAACCACAAATCCCAGAAATAACAGGAATAATTCAATAAACCTGGTTAAGTAGATGGTGTATAAACAACCATGGAAGTTGATTTTTTTTTAAAAAAAATGGTGCACAGAGCTATGTCAACCTTTGTCCATGAGTTGGGTGGATATTTTGAATGTTTTTGCAGGACGCCTGGCTCAAAGAGTATGCTGGGGAGCATGGAAGTTCTACAGTTGTTGTACCATGGGACTTTGAAAGTCTCCGTAAAAAAGTAAAGTAAAGTAATGTAACGTAACGTAAAGTAACGTAAAGTAAAAAGTGAAGTGAAATGAAGTAAAAAGTAAAGTGAAGTGAAGTGAAGACAAGTCAAGTAAAAAAGTGAAGTGAAGTGAAGTAAGTGAAGTCAAGTCAAGTCAAGTAAAAAGTGAAGTGAAGTGAAGTAAGTGAAGTCAAGTCAAGTGTCAAGTCAAGTCAAGTAAAAAGTGAAGTGAAGTGAAGTAAGTGAAGTAAGTGAAGTCAAGTCAAGTCAAGTAAAAGGTGAAGTGAAGTGAAGTGAAGTAAGTGAAGTCAAGTCAAGTCAAGTGAAGTAAAAAGTCAACTCAAGTCAAGTCAAGTAAAAAGTGAAGTGAAGTGAAGTAAGTCAAGTCAAGTCAAGTCAAAGGTGAAGTGAAGTGAAGTGAAATAAGTGAAGTCAAGTCAAGTAAAAAAGTGAAGTGAAGTAAAGTGAAGCAAGTGAAGTGAAGTGAAGTCAAGTCAAGTAAAAGGTGAAGTGAAGTGAAGTAAGTCAAGTCAAGTCAAGTCAAAGGTGAAGTGAAGTGAAGTAAGTGAAGTCAAGTCAAGTCAAGTAAAAAAGTGAAGTGAAGTGAAGCAAGTGAAGTGAAGTGAAGTGAAGTCAAGTCAAGTCAAGTCAAGTAAAAGGTGAAGTGAAGTGAAGTAAGTCAAGTCAAGTCAAGTCAAAGGTGAAGTGAAGTGAAGTGAAATAAGTGAAGTCAAGTCAAGTAAAAAAGTGAAGTGAAGTAAAGTGAAGCAAGTGAAGTGAAGTGAAGTGAAGTCAAGTCAAGTAAAAGGTGAAGTGAAGTGAAGTAAGTCAAGTCAAGTCAAGTCAAGTAAAAAAGTGAAGTGAAGTGAAGCAAGTGAAGTGAAGTGAAGTGAAGTCAAGTCAAGTCAAGTCAAGTAAAAGGTGAAGTGAAGTGAAGTAAGTCAAGTCAAGTCAAGTCAAAGGTGAAGTGAAGTGAAGTGAAATAAGTGAAGTCAAGTCAAGTAAAAAAGTGAAGTGAAGTGAAGCAAGTGAAGTGAAGTCAAGTCAAGTAAAAGATGAAGTGAAGTGAAGTGAAGTAAGTGAAGTCAAGTCAAGTGAAGTAAAAAGTCAAGTCAAAGGTGAAGTGAAGTGAAGTGAAGTGAAGTAAGTCAAGTCAAGTCAAGTCTAATTTTCCAAGATTCTGGGCACGTGTTTTTCCCCAAATTAGTGCTGTTTTTTCTTTTATCCCGATGACCTGACATAGCTGCCAGTCAGTGCCAATCAGTGTGGTTGGCAGAAAGCACCATCTGAGGCTTGAAAAAATTTGGGAGGAAGAGGGAGGCTTGCTTTGTCAAAGAGCTTAGAGGAACAATGGACCCCACAGTCCTCCTCCTCCTCCTCCTCCTCCTCCTCCTCCTCCTCCTCCTCCTCCTCCTCTCTGCAAAATCCACTCCCTTGTAGTACTGATGATATTACCTAGTTGGGCCCTGAAATATCTGTAAAAAAAACCCTACCAACAGTGGTGGGTTTCAAATTTTTTTACTACTGGTTCTGTGGATGTGGTTTGGTGGGCGTGGCATGGCATGGCTTGATGGGCGTGGCTTGGTGGGCGTGGCAGGGAACTATAAAATCTCCATTCCCACCCCACTCCAGGGGAAGGTTACTGCAAAATCCCCATTTCCTCCCGATCAGCTGGGACTCGGGGGGCAGAGAATAGATGGGGGTGGGGCCAGTCAGAATTTTTACTACCGGCTCTCCGAACTACTCAAAATTTCCGCTACCAGTTCTCCAGAACTGGTCAGAACCTGCTGAAACCCACCTCTGCCCACCAAACCCAGAGAGACCCAAGGATCCCACTGTCTTCTTCCTCCTCCTCTTCCTCCTCCTTCTCTATTCTGCAAAACCCCACTACCTTGGAGCACTGATGATGTTACCTAGTTGGGTCATGGAACATTTGCAAGCAAACATCCAAGTCCAGAGAGCACCAAGGATTCCTCCTTTTCCACTTCGGAAATTCCACTCCTTCCAGCATTGATGATGTTACCTAGTCGGGTAACAAAATGTCTACAAGCAAACAGCCCAATTCACAGAGCACCAAGAACCCTTCAGTTCAACCCTGAGTTACAAATATCCTTTTCCAGAAATGAAAAACCAGAATAGTACAGGTTGGCGGCAGGATTAACGTAATGGAATAAAAACAAATAAAAATTACATTTTCGCAATCCATATAGCAAGAGACCCCCAAATAGATACACATCTGGACATGATAGCGGTCTTCCAGTGTTTGAAGGGCTGCCCCAAATAAGAAGAGGGGGTCAACTTATTCCAGTGGGGAAATGTAAAATTTGTTATTACCAGTGCTGTGGGTGTGGCTTGGTGGTAGCGGATAATGTGACTGGGTGGGCGTGGCCAACTTTTTAAATTTTTTTTGCTTTTAAAAGCATTTTTTCTACAACCTCTTCGGCCAAAGAGGTTGTAGAAAAAATGCTTTTAAAAGCCTCTGACGATCCCAGCTGAGCCGTGCGATCATCAGAGGCTTTTCTTTTTTTTACTTTTAAAAGCATTTTTTTGGCTGAAGTGGTTGTAGAAAAAATGCTTTTAAAAGCCTCTGATGATCCCAGCTGAGCTGCACGATCATCAGAGGCTTTTCTTTTTTTTACTTTTAAAAGCATTTTTTTGGCTGAAGTGGTTGTAGAAAAAATGCTTTTAAAAGCCTCTGATGATCCCAGCTGAGCTGCACGATCATCAGAGGCTTTTCTTTTTTTTACTTTTAAAAGCATTTTTTTGGCTGAAGAGGTTGTAGAAAAAATGCTTTTAAAAGCCTCTGGCGATCCCAGGTGAGCCGCGAGATCATCAGAGGCTTTTCTTTTTTTACTTTTAAAAGCATTTTTTTGGCTGAAGAGGTTGTAGAAAAAATGCTTTTAAAAGCCTCTGGCGATCCCAGCTGAGCCGCACGATCATCAGAGGCTTTTCTTTTTTTACTTTTAAAAGCATTTTTTTGGCTGAAGAGGTTGTAGAAAAAATGCTTTTAAAAGCCTCTGGCGATCCCAGGTGAGCCGCGAGATCATCAGAGGCTTTTCTTTTTTTACTTTTAAAAGCATTTTTTTGGCTGAAGAGGTTGTAGAAAAAATGCTTTTAAAAGTAAAAAAAAAAAAAAAAGACTCTGATGATCGCACGGCTCAGCTGGGTGGGGTGGGGGGGCAGGGATTTTTGCTACCGGTTCTCTGAACCACCCACCGCCATCACTACCGGATCGGGCGATCCGGTCCGAACCAGGAGCATTTCACCCCTGACTTATTCTCCAAAGCATCAGAAGGCAGGACAAGAAGCAACGGATGGAAATGAATCAAGGAGAGAAGCAACCTGGAACTAAGGAGAAATTTCCCGACAGTGAGGACAATTAATCAGTGGAACAACTTGTCACTTGAAGTTGTGGCTACTCCAACATTGGAAGTTTTTAAGAAGAGTGTTAACTTTAGAAGCCATATTAGCCCCGGAATCTTCCATGCTGCCACCTTCAGCCGCCCTGAGTCTTTGGAGAGGGGCGGTATATAAATTGAATTAAATTAAATTAAATTAAATTCTCCTGTGTGGGAAAGTAGGAGGGGGGGATTTTTCGTAGAGGGGAATTGGTTTTAGACAAAATAGCATTCTTCCTTTCGGTCAAGGTCAGGACGATCCGGCATCTGGAGAAGGGAGTGGTTGGAATGATGTCTCGAGATGGGACGGATGGTGATTGGAGCATTTGATGGACTGAGGATTGAGGGGAAGGTTTGTGGGGTTTTGGATTTACTGAGGGGAAAACCCAGAATTCTCAGATTTGGGTTTTCCCAGATGTGCCAGTATACCTACTCAATTGAAAAAAACTTTGAGAAATGCTTGCTTCGGAGTTTTTAATTGGAGAGGGGTTGTTGACAAAGAGACTGGACAACTATTTGTCGGAAATGGTATAGGCCCAATGATGGATAACCTTTTTGCTATCACGTGCCAAAAGTGGGGGAGGGGAGCGCGGAGGGGTCATGCACGCGCGTGCCCATACCCATAATTCAATGCGCCCCATCCCCCACGCATGTGCGTGCGACCCCCCCCCCCCCCCCCGTGCTCTCCCTGCTTTTGGCACACGATGGCACGGTGGGCCCAGGAGGCTCATTTTTCACTCTTTCCAGTCTCCAGAGCCTTTCTAGGAGCCTGGGGAGGACGAAAACGGCCTTCCCCACCTCCTGGAGGCCGAAAACAGCCCGTTTGCCAACTTCCGGTGGGCCTGTAAGGCCCGAAAGTGGAGCTGAGCTCGCGTGCCCACTGATATGGCTCCACGTACCACCTGTGGCACGTGTGCCATAGGTTCGCCATCACGGGTATAGGGTCTCCTGCAGGGGGCTGGACTAGAAGACCTCTGAGATCCCTTCCAACTCTAATTCTGTAAGGGTCTCCTGCCTGAACATGGGGTTGGACTAGAAGACCTCTATGGTCCCTTCCAACTCTGTCATTCGGTTAAAAGCCCAAATAAAAGCTCAGGGAATCTGATAACGAGCTTCTCCTGATCTCTCTGAAAGTTCACTTGCGATTCTCCTTCCTCCTCCTCCTCCTCCTCCGTCCTTCTTCCAAATCCCAGAAGGGGACAGGGTGTGAAACCTCCAGCTAGGGGTGAACAGCAGGTTAATTTCCAGCGGCAGCTTCCCTCGGAAAACAATAGGACAATGCGTTGCCTACGTAAACCAGAGCGAAGGAGGGGAAGTTGTAAGATCTGCATGCAGGGCTGGTGAAATTAAACCCGGAGAAAGGCCCCGCTTTGCGGAGACAATTAGTGGCCGACTTGGCCGCCGTCCTGCTCGAGCTGTCCAGGGAAGTCCCGGGGGCCCACTCCGGCTGGGCTTGAAGGTCACCTGGCCTGCATTCTCTTCAAAAACAGCTTCTACCTTTGGGCCCAAGGAGACGAAAACAAGGGGAAGCTCATCTGCGAGGCCATCCCCAGCCTTGCAAGATGAGATGACCCCCCCCCCCTCCTCCCTTCCGGGATGGATGGAGGCCTTTCGCAACGCGCCCGAATGCGGAAAGCCAAGACGGGGAGAGGAGAGGATAGAGAGCCAGGATGTGCAGTTGAGTTCATTGAGTTAACAAATTCTTCACTTAATTCAGTTTCGGCGATTTGTGCCTTCCTTCCTTCCTTCCTTCCTTCTTCCTTCCTTCCTTCCTTCCTTCCTTCCTTCCTTCCTTCCTCCCTCCCTCCCTCCCTTCCTTCCTTCCTTCCTGTCTGCCTTCTTCTTCTTCTTCTTCTTCTTCTTCTTCTTCTTCTTCTTCTTCTTCTTCTTCTTCTTCTTCTTCTTCTTCTTCTTCTTCTTCTTCTTCTTCTTCTCCTCCTCCTCCTCCTCCTCCTCCTCCTCCACCTCATTCTTTCTTTTCTTTCTTTCCTTCCTTCCTTCCTGTCTGCCTTCTTCTTCTCCTCCTCCACCTCATTCTTTCTTTTCTTTCCTTCCTTCCTGTCTGCCTTCTTCTCCTCCTCCTCCTCCTCCACCTCATTCTTTCTTTCCCTTCCATCCATCCATTCATCCATCCTTCCTTCCTTCCTTCTTTCCTATCTGCCTGCTTTCTTCTTCTCCTCCTCCTCCTCCTCATTCTTTCGTATCCTTCCTTCCTTCCTTCCTTCCTTCCTCTTTCTTTCTTTCTTTCTTTCTTTCTTTCTCTCCTCCTCCTCCCCTCCTTCCTTCCTTCCTTTCTTCCTCCCTCCCTCCCTTCCTTCCTGTCTGCCTTCTTCTTCTTCTTCTTCTTCTTCTTCTTCTTCTTCTTCTTCTTCTTCTTCTTCTTCTTCTCCTCCTCCTCCTCCTCCTCCTCCTCCACCACCACCACCTCATTCTTTCTTTCTTTCTTTCTCTCTCCTCCTCCTCCTCTCCTTCCTTCCTTCCTTTCTTCCTCCCTCCCTCCCTTCCTTCCTGCCTTCTTCTTCTTCTTCTTCTTCTTCTTCTTCTTCTTCTTCTTCTTCTTCTTCTTCTTCTTCTTCTCCTCCTCCTCCTCCTCCTCCTCCTCCTCCTCCTCCTCCTCCACCACCACCTCATTCTTTCTTTCTTTCTTTCTCTCTCCTCCTCCTCTCCTTCCTTCCTTCCTTTCTTCCTCCCTCCCTCCCTTCCTTCCTGCCTTCTTCTTCTTCTTCTTCTTCTTCTTCTTCTTCTTCTTCTTCTTCTCCTCCTCCTCCTCCTCCTCCTCCTCCTCCTCCTCCTCCTCCTCATTCTTTCTTTTCTTTCCTTCCTTCCTGTCTGCCTTCTTCTCCTCCTCCTCCTCCTCCACCTCATTCTTTCTTTCCCATCCATTCATCCATCCATCCATCCTTCCTTCCTATCTGCCTGCTTTCTTCTTCTTCTTCTTCTTCTTCTTCTTCTTCTTCTTCTTCTTCTTCTTCTTCTCCTCCTCCTCCTCCTCCTCCTCCTCCTCCTCCTTTTTTTGTTTCCTTCCTTCCTTCCTTCCTTCCTCTTCTCTTTCTTTCTTTCTTTCTTTCTTTCTTTCTTTCTTTCTTTCTTTCTTTCTTTCTTTCTTTCTTTCTCTCTCCTCTTCCTCCTCTCCTTCCTTCCTTCTCCTCTTCTTCACATCTCTCCTCCTTACCCTTCCCCTCCCTCCCTCCTTCCCTCCCATTGAATCCAACAGAGTCGCAACAGCTATTCATCCAAGGAAACATCCGTAGCAACTACATTTATCAGACAAACACAACCAACAATAAGTACGAAAATAACAACTGCTTTAAGAATTCCAAAGTGGTCTTCCGTGTTTTCTGAAAGGCGTCTACTTAAGCGGAGCTGTTTTGTCCCAAAATGGGCTGCGGCTTCATTGACCCCAGGCTCTCCTATGTTTTGCTGGGGACTGAAAACAGAGGCAAGCAAATGTATCTCCGGGGCCAGCAGGAATTCAGCATCCAAGGGGTAGAAGGGGAACTCACCAAATTTGCAGATGACACCCAAACCGGAGGGAATTGCAAGCACTTTGGAAGACAGGCCCAAGATTCAGAAGGACCTTGACAGACTTGAACACTGGAGCCTTTCGACCAAAGAGAGAAGCCACCGGGAATGAAGGAGAAATTTCCTAACAGTGAGGACAATTAATCAGTGGAACTGCTTGCCTCCAGAAGTTGTGGGTGCTCCATCAACTGGAGGCTTTTAAGAAGAGTCATCTAAATTGGTATAGGGGCTCCTGCTTGAGCAGGGGGCTGGACTAGAAGACCTCCAAGGTCCCTTCCAGCTTCTATTCTATTCTATTCTATTCTATTCTATTCTATTCTATTCTATTCTATTCTATTCTATTCTATTCTATTCTCTCTCCTGTCCTGTCCTGTCCTGTCTTATCCTATCCTATCCCTTATTCTGTTCTGTTCTTTTCTTTTCTTTTCTTTTCTTTTCTTTTCTTTTCTTTTCTTTTCTTTTCTTTTCTTTTCTTTTCTTCTTTTCTTTTCTCTTCTCTTCTCTTCTCTTCTCTTCTCTTCTCTACTCTACTCTACTCTACTCTACTCTACTCTACTCTCTCCTGTCCTGTCCTATCCTATCCTACCCAGCCCTACCTTACCCTATCCTATCCATGATTCTATTCTATTCTGTCCTGTCCTGTCTTATCCTATCCTATCCCTTGTTCTGTTCTGTTCTGTTCTGTTCTGTTCTTTTCTTTTCCACTCTACTCTACTCTACTCTACTCTACTCTACTCTACTCTACTCTACTCTACTCTACTCTCTCCTGTCCTGTCCTGCCCTGTCCTACTCTACCCTACTCTACCCTACCCAACCCTATCCTATCCTATCCATTATTCTATTCTAGTCTATCCTGTCCTGTCCAATCCTGTCTTATCCTATCCTATCCCTTATTCTGTTCTGTTCTGTTCTGTTCTTTTCTACTCTACTCTACTCTACTCTACTCTACTCTACTCTACTCTACTCTATTCTCTCCTGTCCTGTCCTGTCCTATCCTACCCTACCCAACCCTACCTTACCCTATCCTATCCTATCCATTATTCTATTCTGTCCTGTCCTATCCTATCCTATCCTATCCTATCCTATCCTATCCTATCCTATCCTATCCTATTAAATGAAGCTCGGTGTAGAGAAAAGTGAGGTTCTACATTTAGGCAAGAAAAACCAAAAAGCCCAGGTGTAGTATAGGTAACACCTGGCTCAATGGCAGTAACTGTGAGCGGGATCTTGGAGTCCTAGTGGACAATCACTTAAATATGAGCCAGCCGTGTGCAGCAGCTGCTAAAAAAAAAAGCCAACACAATCCTAGGCTGCATTAACAGAGGAAGAGAATCAAGATCACATGAATTTATGTATTTTTACTGTTTGTCTGTTCACCGCCCTGAGTCCTTCGGGAGTAGGGCGGTATATAAATTAAATTAATAATAATAATAATAATAATAATAATAATAATAATAATAATAATAATAATAATTAGTACTGTTTTAAACTCCACACTTCTGGTCCCCAGGTTACACAAAAGATGCTGAGAGACCCTGGAAAGTGTGCAGGGAATATGAAACACGGATGATCGGGAGTCTGGAGGCTAAACATATGATTAACGATTGAGGGAACTGGGTATGTGTAGCCTAACGAAGAGAAGGAATAGGGGGAGATGATAACTGCTCAATATTGGAGGGGCTGCCACAGAGAAGAGGGGGTCGACTTACTCTCCAACGCATCTGAGACCAGGACAAACAGTGATGGGTGGAAGCTTGTCAAAGAGAGATCCAACCAGAGGTGGGTTTCAGCAGGTTCTGACCAGTTCTGGAGAACCGGTAGCGGAAATTTTGAGTAGTTCGGAGAACCGGTAGTAAAAATTCTGACTGGCCCCGCCCCCATTTTTCTCTGCCTCCCGAGTCCCAGCTGATCAGGAGGAAATGGGGATTTTGCAGTATCCTTCCCCTGGAATGGGGAGGGAATGGAGATTTTAGAGTATCCTTCCCCTGCCACGCCCACCAAGCCACGCCCACCAAGCCATGCCACACCCACCAAGCCACGCCCACAGAACCGGTAGTAAAAAAAATTTGAAATTCACCACTGGGCGGGAGATTCCGCCCACTGACCTGGACGTCATCATAGATGATTTGCTCATGCAGAGAGAGCATGCGGGCGTGATGTGAACCGGTAGTAAAGGTAAGTAGAACCCACCCCTGTTACCAAGGCTTTATAAAGTGGTATTAATACTTCATGTGGTTTTGAATCTATCCAGTTGTCCGAAAGCGGCTTTTTCAAGAGGCAACTGGACTGTCTTTATTTTTCCTTAAAGGCGAACCGAAGAAGCTTCTGGGATGGGAAGCAAAACCTCTTCAAGACAAAACAAAGACAGTCCTTGGGGAAAAAAAAAAAAACCTTTGGGACTCCAGTGTTGGAGCATCCACAACTTCTGGAGTAGTGGTGAAATCTAAAATTTGTTATTACTGATTCTGTGGGCGTGGCTTGGTGGTGGTGGGGTAATGTGACTGGGTGGGCGTGGCCAATTTTTTTAAAAAAAAAATATTTAAAACCATTTTTTCTACAACCTCTTCGGCAAAGAGGTTGTAAAAAAATGCTTTCAAAAGGCTCTGACGATGCCAGCTGAGTTGCCTGATCGGCAGAGGCTTTTTTTCTTTTAAATGCCTCTGACGATCCCAGCTGAGTTGCCTGATCGGCAGAGGCTTTTTTTCTTTTAAATGCCTCTGACGATCCAAGCTGAGTTGCCTGATCGGCAGAGGCTTTTTTTCTTTTAAATGCCTCTGACGATCCCAGCTGAGTTGCCTGATCGGCAGAGGCTTTTTTTCTTTTAAATGCCTCTGACGATCCAAGCTGAGTTGCCTGATCGGCAGAGGCTTTTTTTCTTTTAAATGCCTCTGAGGATCCCAGCTGAGTTGCCTGATCGGCAGAGGCTTTTTTTCTTTTAAATGCCTCTGACGATCCAAGCTGAGTTGCCTGATCGGCAGAGGCTTTTTTTCTTTTAAATGCCTCTGAGGATCCCAGCTGAGTTGCCTGATCGGCAGAGGCTTTTTTTTCTTTTAAATGCCTCTGACGATCCCAGCTGAGTTGCCTGATCGGCAGAGGCTTTTTTTCTTTTAAAAGCCTCTGACGATCCAAGCTGAGTTGCCTGATCGGCAGAGGCTTTTTTTCTTTTAAATGCCTCTGCCAATCAGGCAACTCAGCTTGGATCGTCAGAGGCTTTTAAAAGAAAAAAAAAACCGATCAGGCAAGTCAGCTTGGATCATCAGAGGCTTTTAAAAGAAAAAAAAAGCCTCTGCCGATCAGGCAACTCAGCTGGGATCCTCAGAGGCGTTTAAAGCATTTTTTCTACAACCTCTGAAGAGGTTTTCTACAACCTCTGAAGAGGTTGTAGAAAAAATGCTTTAAAAGCCTCTGAGGATCCCAGCTGAGCCGCACGATCATCAGAGGCTTATTTTTTTTACTTTTAAAAGCATTTTTTCGGCCAAAGAGGTTGTAGAAAAAATGCTTTTAAAAGTAAAAAAAAAAGCCTCTGATGATTGTGCGGCTCAGCTGGGCAGGGATTTTTGCTACCGGTTCTCCGAATCACCCGCTTCCATCGCTACCGGATCAGGCGATCCGGTCCAAAACGGGAGCATTTCACCCCTGTTCTGGAGACAAGCCATTCCACTGATTTAATTGTTCTCACTGTCGGGAAGTTTCTCCTTCGTTCTCAGGTTGTTTCTCTCCTTGATTGCAGAAAATACGACTTCAGCCACAGAGTGGTCAATGCCTGGAATGCACTACCAGATTTTGTAGTTTCTTCCCCCAAAACCCCCAAAACTTTGACCTTAAACTGTCTACTGTTGACCTCACCCCAATCCTAACAGGTCTTTAAGAGGCCATGCATAAGAGCACGGCCCTGTCAGGGTGGATTTGATTTAAATCGAGTTGATTTAAATCACAATTTAAATCATGATTTAAATCACTAGTAAAAAGGCTGGATTTAAATCAACTCCATTTAAATCATAATTTTTAAAGAGCAACTGTCATCTCTGCTACTCCTTTGACCCACCGTTGACTCACCGATAGTCCCAGGGTTGCAGAATATACAGCCTCCTGCTACATAACTAAGCTCCATTTCATGCTGAATAAACTAAATGATTTACGTATCTTAAATAGAAAACTATCTTACGATAGATTTTTACCCCAAAAGTTTTTTATTAAAATAAATTCGATAAAAATAAAAAAAATCTGATTTAAATAAAAAAGAGCTGATTTTTTTGATTTTTTTTTTTAAATCATTGATTTTTATCCACCCTGGTCCCTGTCCTAATATTTTTTTTAATTTGATTTATATGCCACCCTTCTCCGGAGACTCAGGGCGGCTTACAATGCGTTAAGCAATAGCCTTCATCCTTTTGTATTTTTAGACAAAGTCAGCTTATTGCCCCCACAATCTGGGTCCTCATTTCACCTACCTTAGAAAGGATGGAAGGCTGAGTCAACCTTGAGCCTTGGAGAGATTCGAACCAGCAGTAAATTGCAGGCAGCTGTGTTAATAACAGGGTGCTTAGACCACTGTACTATCAAGGCTCTTTTACTCTTACTCTTTTGCTCTTACTCTTTTCATGCATTCAAATTCTGTTTATTACTTTTACCTGTTATCTTATATATGCTTGACAAATAAACTTATGATTACGATTATGATTGGTTACTTTCCATCCGTTGCCATCAATCTGGAAGGGTTTTTCTTTTCTTTCTTTCTTTCTTTCTTTCTTTTTTTTTTTTTTTTTGTTATTAAAAATTCTGTCGAAGAATTCTCCGCGGCTCCCAGGACCCTCCTGGTTTTCCACGTCAAACCTCTTTGCTGGAGGTGTCCAAAACAATCCGCTTGATAAGGCGGTCTATTTTTAAAGCGAGGATATAGCCAGGATTCTGACAATGGGGGGAAGGGGGTTGGGCTTCTCCTTGGGGACCACTCGGTAGCTGTAAGGGGCCGCGAGGTTTCCTCAATGACTTAGAGCCATACAATGCAAGGAAGATGGAGCCGAGAAAGACACGGACCATGCTGGCTGGAGATTATCTGCTCCTTTACCCAAAGCGGTGACCCCTGACCGGATCAGGGAAGCAGGCGCTGCCGTCAGAGGGTGGGCGAGGCGGCTGATGAGCCAGGAAAACAAGGTGAAACCAACTCAGCTTTTCCATCGGACTCCTCCAAGGTGGTTCGTCGGGTTAGCCAAGGAATTTTGCTGTTTTTATTGTCTTTCGATCGACCGATGCTACCTTTGGCTCCACCAGGAAGGACACCGGAGTCACGAGCGTAGCCTTTAGAATAAACAGAAAAAAAAAAATGGAGCGGGAAGGGACCTTAGAGGTCTTCTAGTCTGACCCCTCGTCCTGCTGAAGCAGGACATGCTAGGCAGGTAGTCCTCGACTTAACGTTTAGCGTACGTTTGTTCAGTGACCTTTTGAAATGACGACGGCACTGAACAAAGGGATTGATGACTCTTTTCCCACACTTACGACCATTGACGTATCCCCGTGGTCACAGCAGGGCCTACATTCGGATGCTTGGCAATGGACTTGTATTTATGATGGTTGCAGCGTCTTGGTGTCCTGTTTTGCAACCTTCTGACGAGCAAAATCAACGGAGAAGCCCCATTCACTTAACAAGCATGTTACTAAATGAGTCACCGCAGTGGGGTCCTTGGTGCTCTCTGAGCTTCGTTGTTTTCTTAAAGACGTTTCATTACCAAACTAGGTAATATCATCAGTGTTAGAAGAGAATAGGGTTTGTGGAATGATGGAGGAGGAGGAGGAGGAGGAAGAGGAGGAGGACTCTGGTGTCCTTGGTGGTCTCTGAGTTTGGTTATTTTCTTGCAGACCTTTCATTACCAAACTAGGTAACATCATCAGTGGCTAGCAAGGAGTTCAGTTTGCGCAACCACTATGTAGGAGAAAAAAAACACAGGCAGAAGGGATGATGCACGATTCACTTAACAACGCTTATGGTTCACTTAACAACTGCAGCTGAAAAGATTGTAAAATGGGGCACAGCTCCCTTCACAATTGTCTTGCTGAACAATGGACATGTTGCGTTCTACCACGGTCGTAAGTGGAGGACTAGCTGTAACACACACTTTCCACCTCCAACATGGCCGAGAAGAATATTAAATGAAATGGACATATCTGGAATAGAATAGAATAGAATAGAATAGAATAGAATAGAATAGAATAGAATAGAACAGAATCAGGAAGAAGAAGAGGAGGAGGAGGAGGAGGAGGAGGAGGAGGAAGAAGAAGAAGAAGAAGAAAAAGAAGAAGAAGAAGAAGAAGAAGAAGAAGAAGAAGAAGAAGAAGAAGAAGAAGAAGAAGAAGAGGAGGAGGAGGAGGAGGAGGAGGAGGGGGAGGGGGAGGAGGAGGAGGAGGAGGAAGAGGAGAAGAGAAAATAATAGAATAAAATAAAATAGAATAGAATCAGGAAGAAGAAGAGGAGGAGGAGGAGGAAGAAGAAGAGGAAGAGGAGAATAGAATAGAATAGAATAGAATAGAATAGAATAGAATTGAATAGAATAGAATAGAATAGAACAGAACAGAATCAGGAAGAAGAAGAGGAAGAGGAGGAGGAAGAAGAAGAAGAAGAAGAGGAAGAGGAGAATAGAATAGAATAGAATAGAATAGAACAGAATCAGGAAGAAGAGGAGGAGGAGGAGGAGGAGGAGGAAGGGGAGAATAGAATAGAATAGAATAGAATAGAATAGAATAGAATAGAATAGCTGAGTTGGAAGGGACCTGGAGGTCTTCTAGTCCAACCCCCTGCTTAGGCAGGAAATCCTACACCACTTCAGGCAAATGGTTATCCAACATGGAGAACGGGGAAAAACTGAAAGAGAGATGGATTCCGTAAAAATGTCTATGTATGCTTTTTGACAACATTGTGGAATTCTGGGGCAGTTTGTCAGCTGTCTAATGTGGCAACAACAACCCTTGAGGATGTTTGTGGATTTCCCACGCTTATCTTGCTTAGCGTGGGAACAATGGGGCTCAGAACATTGGGCCCTATCTAAAAAAAAAAAAATGAAATTCAATGTAGAGAAAAATAAGGTTTCACACTCTCTTTACTTAGGCAAGAAAAACCAAAGCTACAAGTACAGATTAGGCGAATGGCTCCGAAACAGTAACTGAGTGGACAATCACTTAAACATGAGCCAGCCGTGTGCAGCAGCAACCAAAAAAAGCGAATACAATCCTTAGTTGAATAAACAGAGGCCTAGAATCAAAATCACATGAAGTATTAGTACCATTCTATAAATCCTTAGTAAGGCCACACCTGGCATCCTGCATCCAGTTTTGGTCCCCACATTACAAAAAAAAAAAAGGTGTTGAGACTTTGGAAAAAGTGCAAAGAAGAGCAAGTTAGATGATTAGGGGACTGGAGGCTAAAACATATGATGAGCGGTTGCAAGAATTGGGTATGTCGAATCCAGGGGTGAAATCCAGCAGGTTCTGACAGGTTCTGCAGAACCAGTAGCAGAAATTTTGAGCAGTTCGGAGAACCGGCAAATACCACCTCTGGCTGTCTCCAGAGTGCGGTGGGAATGAGGATTTTGCACTATCCTTCCCCTGGAGTCAGGTGGGAAGGGAGTGGCCCCTGGAGTGGGGTGGGAATGGAGATTTTGCAGTATCCTTCCCCTGCCACGCCCACCAAGCCACACCACGCCCACCAAGCCACGCCCACAGAACCGGTAGTAAAAAAATTTGGATTTCAGCACTGGTCGAATCTAATGAAAAGAAACACTAGGGGTGACAGGGTAGTAACCTTCCAATATCTGAGGGGCTACCGCAAAGAAGAGGGGGTCAACCTATTCTCCAAAGCAGGGGTCACCAACCTTTTGGACCCTCAGGGACCACTAAATTCATAAAATCCCACGGACCATGAATATGATTTTTTAAAAAAAAGATAAATAGTATTTAGTGCAATATAAGAAATGCAAATAATTTTTCTGCGGACCACCAAAATTTTCTCGCGGACCGTCAGTGGTCCGTGGACCACCAGTTGGTGACCGCTGCTCCAAGGGCACCTGAGGGCAGGACAAGAAGCAACGGATGGAAACGAATCAAGGAGAGAAGCAACCTAAAAATAAGGAGACACTTCCTGACAGTGAGAACAATCAATCAAAGGAATGAGTTGCCTCCAGAAGTTGTGGTTGCTTCATCACTGGAGGTTTTTAAGAAGAGATTGGATAACCATCTGTCTAAAATGATATAAGGTTCTGGGCTGCATAAACAGAGGGATAGAATCAAGATCACGGGAAGTGTTAATACCACTTTATAAGGCCTTGGTGAGGCCACACTTGGAATCCTGCATCCAGTTTTGGTTGCCACGATGTAAAAAAGATGTGGAGACTCTAGAAAGAGTGCAGAGAAGAGCAACAAAGAGGATTAGGGGACTGGAGGCTAAAACATATGAGAAATGGTTGCAGAAATTGGGTATGTCTAGTTTAATGAAAAGAAGGACTAGGGGAGACATGATAGCAGTCTTCCAATATCTCAGGAGTTGCTACAAAGAAGAGGGAGTCAATATTCTCCAAAGCACCTGAGGGTAGAACAAGAAGCAACGGGTGGAAACTATTCAAGGAGAGAAGCAATTTAGAACTAAGGAGAAATTTCCTGACAGTGAGAACAATGAATCAGTGGAACAACTTGCCTCCAGAAGTTGTGAATGCTCCAACACTGGAAGTTTTTAAGAAGATGTTGGCTAACCATTTGTCTGAAGTGGTGTAGGGTTTCCTGCCTGGGCAGGGGGTTGGACTAGAAGACCTCCAAGGTCCCTTCCAACTCTGTTATTCTGTAAGGGGAAAACTTGTTCTGTAACCAGTTTTTAATCTCAGTCTGTATGGCCCACTGCTGCCATCTAGCAGAGATAGAGGTTAAACTTGAAAGCTCTTCTTAAAAACTTCCAGTGTTGGAGCATTTACAACTTCTGGTGGCAAGTTGTTCCACTGGTTAATTGTTCTCACTGTCAGGAAATTTCTCCTTAGTTCTAGGTTGCTTCTCTCCTTGATTAGTTTCCACCTGTTGCTTCTTGTCGTGCTTCTGGTGCTTTGGAGAATAGCTTGACTCCCTCTTCTTTGGGGCAGCCCCTGAGATATCGGAACACTGCTATCATGTCACCCCTAGTCCATCTTTTCATTAAACTAGACACACCCAATTCCAGCAACCGTTCTTCGTATGTTTTATCCTCTCATCATCTTTGTTGCTCTTCTCTGCGTTGGCTGAAGAGTGCAGAGAAGTGTGTGTTTTTCCAACAGAAATGCGCTTTGGGTTGAGGTTGAGGTGCATACCTTTTATGTATTTATATCAGAGGTGGGTTTCAGCAGGTTCTGGCCAGTTCTGGAGAACCGGTAGCAGAAATTTTGAGTAGTTCGGAGAACTGGTAAATACCACCTCTGACTGGCCCCGCCCCCATGTTTCTCCGCCTCCCGAGTCCCAGCTGATCGGGAAGAAATGGGGATTTTGCAATAACTTTCCTCTGGATTGGGGAGGGAATGGAGATTTTACAGTATCCTTCCTCTGCCACGCCCACCAAGCCACACCCACCAAGCAGTGCCACGCCCACCAAGCCACACCCACAGAACCGGGAGTAAAAATTCTGACTGGCCCCACCCATATCTATTCTCTGCCTCCCGAGTCCCAGCTGATCGGGAGGAAATGAGGATTTTGCAGTAATCTTCCCCTGGAGTGGGAAGGGAATGGAGATTTTACAGTATCCTTCCTCTGCCACGCCCACCAAGCCACGCCCACCAAGCTGTGCCACGCCCACCAAGCCATACCCACAGAACCGGGAGTAAAAATTCTGACTGGCCCCACCCATATCTGTTTTCTGCCTCCCGAGTCCCAGCTGATTGGGAGGAAATGGGGATTTTGCAATAACTTTCCTCTGGATTGGGGAGGGAATGGAGATTTTACAGTATCCTTCCTCTGCCACGCCCACCAAGCCACGCCCACCAAGCAGTGCCACGCCCACCAAGCCACACCCACAGAACCGGGAGTAAAAATTCTGACTGCCCCCCCCATATCTATTCTCTGCTTCCCGAGTCCCAGCTGATCGGGAGGAAATGAGGATTTTGCAGTAATCTTCCCCTGGAGTGGGAAGGGAATGGAGATTTTACAGTATCCTTCCTCTGCCACGCCCACCAAGCCACGCCCACCAAGCAGTGCCACGCCCACCAAGCCACACCCACAGAACCGGGAGTAAAAATTCTGACTGCCCCCCCCATATCTATTCTCTGCCTCCTGAGTCCCAGCTGATCGGGAGGAAATGGGGATTTTGCAGTAATCTTCCCCTGGAGTGGGGAGGGAATGGAGATTTTACAGTATCCTTCTCTGCCACGCCCACCAAGCCACGCCCACCAAGCCACATCCACAGAGCCGGTAATAAAATTTTTGGAAACCCATCACTGATTTATATATTTATTCTCCTTTATGGATACGTTTTATCACAACACAGCACTTTTTGTTCAGCACCAGGAATTAATTCTGCATTGTGTAACTCCGCACCGTATAACATGCGCTGTAGCGATTTATTAGCATTGGCTGAGAATGCAGCGCGGCGAAGGGGCATGGGTAGAGTTTAAATGCCCTCTAGTGGAAAATGGTGATTGAGCGATGATTGGATTTGCAAAATGCTACTCTGCTTGGTTTGTGAGTTTTGGTCTTTCTCTTTCTCTCAGTCCTAGAAGGAGGCAAACCATTTCTGAAATCTTACTCAGAAAAGTTGAAAGATTTCTCCAGGCCGAGAGTGTGTTTCCCTCTGTTTGTGTGCTGCCTGCATTTTTTATTTTTATTTATTTTTTATTTGATTTATATGCCGCCCTTCTCCGGAGATTCAGGGCGGCTTAAAATGCGTTAAGCAATAGCCTTCATCCTTTTGTATATTTATACAAAGTCATCTTATTGCCCCACAATCTGGGTCCTCATTTCATCTACCTTAGAAAGGATGGAAGGCTGAGTCGACCTTGAGCCTGGCGAGATTCGAACTTACAGTAATTGCAGACAGCTGGTGTTAATCACAATGCTATCAGTCTGCTGAGCCACCAGGCCCTCTCTCTTTCCCTCCCTCCCTCCCTCCTTTTTCTTTCTTTCTCTCTCTTTCTTTCCCTCCCTCCCTCCCTTCTTTCTTTCCTTCTTTCTTTTTCCTCCCTCCCTCCCTTCTTTTTCTTTCTTTCTTTCTTTCTCTCTCTCTCTCTTTCTTTCCTTTTTTAAATTTGATTTATATGCCGCCCTTCTCCAGAGACTCAGGGCGGCTTACAACGCGTTAGGCAATAGCCTTCATCCTTTTTGTATATTTATACAAAGTCAGCTTATTGCCCCCACAATCTGGGTCCTCAATTTACCTACCTTAGAAAGGATGGAAGGCTGAGTCAACCTTGAGCCTGGTGAGATTCGAACTTACAGTAATTGCAGACAGCTGGTATTAATCACCATGCTATCAGTCTGCTGAGCCACCAGGCCCTATATTGGGCCTGGTGGCTCAGTATATGAAACACCAGATGTTTCCTTTCCACCTGTCCCACTCTTTTTAGCTTTTGTTGTTCATACAGGTCATCTTCAACTTACGGCCACAATGGAGCTCAAAATGTTTCTGTGGCTAAGCGAGACCGTTGTTAAGTGAAAAGCCACAGTGGTGCAGTGGTTAGACTGTAGTACTGCAGGCTATTTCTGCTGCCTGCTGGCAATTTGGCAGTTCAAATCTCACCAGGGTCAAGGTTGACTCAGCCTTCCATCCTTCTGAGGTGGGTAAAACGAGGACCCAGATTGTTGGGGGCAAGATGGCTGACTCTGTAAACTGCTTAGAGAGGGCTGTAAAACACTGTGAAGCGGTATATAAGTCTAAGGGCTATTGCTATCACAATGTCTGTAGAGATTCTCAGTCATCCAGGTCATGGCTGTCCCAAAGGTGCTTTTTTCAGGAGGCAACTGGATTTTCTTATTTTCTCTTTTGAAGACGTTTCACTTTTCATCCAAGAAACTTCTTCAGCTCTTCTTTCTTTTGTCTTTTTTTGTCTTTTATTAGATTTATATACCGCCCTACTCCCGAAGGACTCAGGGCGGTGAACAGGCACAAAATAAAATACATAAATACAAAAGTTAAAAGATATAATTAAAACCAGATTAAATAATTTAGCCCAAGACAATTAAAAAATCCCAATAATTTAAAACAAATTAAAATTTCGATGTAAAAGAATTTTAAAACAGGGGAGAAAATTAGGCCAGACCGGCTTGCTGGAATAGAAGAATCTTAAGAGCACGGTGGAAAGTCCGGGATCCTCCGTATCTCTGGGGGGAGCTCGTTCCAGATAGTGGGTGCCCCCACAGAGAAGGCCCTCCCCCTGGGGGCCGCCAGTCGAATCACTGCTCTGAATCACTTATAATATTTTTCCACCTTTCTTGCCACAGCTGTTAAAACGAATCACTGCAGTTGATAAGTTAGTCACAGGGTTGTTAAGTGAATCTGACTTCCCCATGGACTTTACTTGTCAGAAGGTCGCAAAAGAGGATCACATGACCCCGGGACACTGCAACCCCGTCATAAATACGAGTCAGTTGCCAAACCTCCAAATTTTGATCATGTGACCGTAGGGTTGGTGCAGCAGTCATAAGTGTGAAACAGTCATTTTTTCAGTGCCATTGTAATGGTCACTGAATAAATGGTTTGTCAGTCAAGGTCTACCTGTATATAAATTTGTTTAATGAATAATTAAAACAAATAATAAACTTCCCATAGGTTTTGGGAATCAGGAGGCATATATATATATATATATATATATATATATATTAATAATAATAACAAAAATGCTGAATCCAGTTTGAACATCTGGCGGACTGTGCGATGAACCACAACCACAAAATTGAAGAATTGAGGAAGCTTCTTGGATGAAAAGAAGGGAAACATCTTCAAGGAAAACAAAGAAAGTCATCTCCATCGTTCCCAGCCAGACTGTCCCGAGGCCATGAAATGAAGACTCTGGAGAGGAAGGAGGGAGGGACAGAGAAATTGAGAGAGAGAGAGACAGAGAAAAAGAGAGGGAAAGAGAAAGGGAGGGGGAGAGAGAAAGAAATTGAGAGAGAGAGAATTGAGAAAGAGAGAGACAAAGAGAGAGAGAGACACATACAGAGAGAAATTGCGAAAGAGAGAAAAAGTGAGACAAAGAGAAACTGAAAAAGAGAAAAAGAAAGAAAAAGAGAGAGGGAAAGAGAAAGGGAGTGAGGGAGAGAAAGAAATAGAGAGAATTGAGAAAGAGAGAGACAGAGAAAGAGAGAGGGAAAGAGAAAGAGAGAAAGACACACAAAGAAAGAAATTGAGGAAGACAGACAAATTGAAGGAGAGAGAGAAAGAAAGAGAGGGAAAGGGGGAGAAAGAGAGGGAGAGAGAAAGAAAGAAAAAGAAAGAGAGAGAGAGGGGGGAATGGGGCGGAGAGACACATAGAGAGAGACACTGAGAGACAGAAAGAGAGGGAAAGGAGGAGAAAGAGTGGGAGAGAGAAAGAAAGAAAGAGAGAGAGAAAGAAAGAGAGAGAGGGGGAATGGGGCGGAGAGACATATAGAGAGAGACACTGAGAGACAGAAAGAGAGGGAAAGGAGGAGAAAGAGTGGGAGAGAGAAAGAAAGAAAGAAAGAGAGAGAGAGAGAGAGAGAGAGGGAATGGGGTGGAGAGACACATAGAGAGAGAGTGAGAGACAGAAAGAGAGGGAAAGGGGGAGAGAGAAAGAAAGAAAGAGAGAGAGCGAGGGAATGGGGCGGAGAGACACATAGGGAGAGAAACTGAGAAAGACAGAAAGAGGGAAAGGGGGAGAAAGAGAGGGAGAGAGAAAGAAAGAGACAAAAAGAAAGAGGGAATGGGACAGAGAGACAAGAGAGAGAGAAATTGAGAAAGAGAGAGAGAGAGACAAAGAAAGAGAGAGAAATTGAGAAAGAGCGAGACAGAGAGAGAAAGAGAAATTGAGAGGGGGGGGGAATAAGCCAGGCCGTGCCTCTCAACCAAACTCCATCTCCCAGCATCCAGCGCGGAAGGCGGAGAAAGCATAGAGCGCGAGGGCGAGAGCGGCCAGGCGAGGAGGGAAAGTGAGCCGCTTCCGCTTCCGGCCAGCCTCGCTTTGGGCCCTGCGGTGGCGGCCGAGCCTTGTGCCGCCGCCATATTGTCTGTGTGAGGCCGGTGAGGCGGGTGGACGGTGGGGCGCCCGGCGGCTTCTGAGGTAACGGCGAGGCGGGGACGCTCCGGGGGGGGGGGCGAGCAGGGCGGTGGGGGGGGGACCCTTCCTGCAACCCCTTTGGCGGAGGGGCGGCGATGAATGGGGGGGGCGCCGCTGTAGCCTCCAGGAAGGGAGGGGGAAAAAAAGGGGGGGGTCGGTGAATGTGGGGCGCTGCTCCTGCCAACCCCTCCCCCCCCCGCCCATTGACGCGAGGCTCCTTTGGGGTGGGCCTTTCCTCGCCCCCCCTCCCCCATTCCAGTGCTCCTTCCCCAACCTGGCGCCCTCTAGCTGCGCTACGTTCACCCCTCCCCCCCCACCAGAATGGGGTGGGGGGGGGTGGATGGGAGCTTGGCAGGCGGGGCTGGGGAGGGAGGGAGGGTCTTTCCCCCACCCACCCACAAGGGGGAGAGGGACACACCCCTGTTTGCAAGGAAGTCTGGTTGGGGGGGCATTCTGGGGAAGGGGGGGACCAAGGACCCCTCCCCAAACCAAGACACCCTCCCCATATATCTAAACTAATGGGGAGCAGGCAGGGGGACCCCCCCAATAGGGAAGACTCATAGATTCTGGGTTAAGATTCTCCCCCTCAACCAAGACCCCCCCAATATATTTAAACTAATAGGGGAGCACGCAGGGGGACCCCCCCCCAAGAGGGAGGACCCTCAGATTCTGGGTTAAGATTCTTCCCCCCCCAAACAAGACCCCCCATATATCAAAACTAATGGGGGAGCAGGCAGGGGGACCCCCCCAATAGGAAAGACTCATAGATTCTGGGTTAAGATTCTCAACCATGACCCCCCTCCCCCCAATATATTCAAACTAATGGGGGAGGAGGTAGGGGGTCTCCCCACGTAGGGAGGACCCTTAGATTCTGGGTTAAGATTCTCCCCCTCAACCAAGACCCCCGCCCCAATATATTTAAACTAATGGAGCATGCAGGGGGACCCCCCCAAGAGGGAGGACCCTCAGATTCTGGGTTAAGATTCTCCCCTTCAACCAAGACACCCCCCCCGCCCCATATATCTAAACTAATGGGGGAGCAGGCAGAGGGATACCACTTCCCCCAAATAGGGAGGACCCTCAGATTCTGGATTGTCCACCACCAAGGACAACCCCTCCCCTAATCCTAGACCCTCTCCCCCCATATATCTAAACATTGGTGATAGCATTAGATTCCCCCCTCATGCTATGTAGGCATATGGGGCAGGATCTGATGCTAATGCTACCACCAATATTTGGATATATGGAGGGAGGGGGCTTGGTTTACGTGGGGGGCTTAGTGGTGGAGAGTCTTAATTCAGAATCTCTATATGGGTGGGGGTGGGGGGGTCCCCCTATTTGCACCCCCATTCATTCATTCATTCATTCCTCCCTCCCTCCCTCTAGGGCCAATTCGGGGAGGGGGGTATGTCTTGGCTCCTGTTGAGATCCTGGCATCTGGCTGGAGGGGAAGGGAAAAAAAAAAGCTGCAACTCGTTGGCAGTGTGATATTGTCGTTGTGCGAACGGGGAGGGCGAAAGGGAGGCTGCCTGGGAGGTCTGCAGTGCTGCATCCTCCCAGCAATCTTTCTCGGGGTGGGGTGGGGGGTGGCTGTGGGGTTATCAGCTGGGTTTCGTTGGAAGGGACTGTTAAATCCCAGTTTGCATCCTGGTTTATTATGATGGGGTGCAGCAGGGTGTCCCAACATGTGTGTCATTTTGCTTGTGTTCAGGATCTCTTTCGTTGCTTTGAGGGATCTTTTTTCCCCCCCTCTTTGATCAATTTTTATTTTCCTTCCCTGTGGTTTTCTGATAATTGAGCTGAGTGTCTGAGTGGGGCTCCAGTGTCTGGCAGCGGTAGAAATAATTATGGGTGGTTTAAATCATGCTTGTGGATCTCTTGAGTCAGAAGACCCTTTGCTCGGGAGTAGTTTCACTCTGAGGTTGTTTTCCGCTTTAAACTTTGTCGTCCCCTCACCCCCATCGCCCGGTTAAAAGAGAATATTTGTAACTCTGAACTGGGAGGTTCTTGGTGCTCTCCAAGCTTGCTTGTCTTCTTGCAGATGTTGCATTGCCAAACTTGGTAACATCATCAGGGTTGGAAGGGAGTGGGGTTTGTGGAAAGGAGGAGGAGGAGGAGGACAATAACAAAAGAGGACTGTGGAGTCCCTGGTGCTCTCTGAGCTTGGTTGTTTTCTTGCAGGTGTTTCGTGACCCAACTAGGGAACATCTTCAGTGCTAAAAGGGAGTGGGGTTTGCAGAGCAGAGGAGGAGGATTATGGGGTCACTGGTGCTCTCTGAACATAACAGTTCATGACCCAACTAGGTAATATCAGTGCTAATCTAACACTGATAATGTTATCTAGTTGGTTAATAAAACATCTACAAGAAAATCCAGCTCAGAGAGCACCAAGGACCCCATAGTTTTCCTCCTCCACTCCACAAACCCCATTCCCTTATTTTTTTTAATTTGATTTATATGCTCCGAAGACTCAGGGCGGCTTACAATGCGTTAAGCAATAGCCTTCATCCTTTTGTATATTTTATACAAAGTCACCTTATTGCACAATCTGGGTCCTCATTTCACCTACCTTAGAAAGGATGGAAGGCTGAGTCAACCTTGAGCCTGGCGAGATTCGAACTTACTTTAATTGCAGGCACCTGGTCTTAATAACCAGCTTAATAACAGGGTGCCTTAGACCACTGTACTACCAAGGCTCTTATAACACTGATGATGTTACCTAGTTGGGTAATGAAATGTCTGCAAAAAACCACCACCACCACCAAACTCAGAGAACATCAAGGGCCTTTTTCTCCTTACTACTGGTTGAATGTATTCAGGGCATCATTACTCAGGGCATCATTACTCCATCCCTCCGTCGGCAATCTTCAAGAGCCAGCTGGTGATTACTAAGCAATCCTGTGGGTTTAAAACAGTTAAGCAAAACTGTTTGGAAACTTTCTTGTATTTAAAACTTGAGGCTTTTACAAGCCTGTTATTATAAGTAGAAATGTTATACAGGTAGTCCAGACTTTCTGTGGCTAAGTGAAACAGTGGTTAAGTGAGCATTGCCACATTTTACGACTTTTTTGGCCACAGTTGTGAAGTGAATCACTGCAGAGGGTTAAGTTAGCAACGGTTGTTAAGTGAATCTCCCTTCCTCATCGACTTGGCTTCTCAGAAGGTCGCAAAAGGGGATCACGTGATCCCTGGACACTACAACCGTCTTAAAATATTGCCAAGCGTCTGAATCTTGATCACATGACCATGGGGACGCTGCAACGGTCGTAAGTGTGAAAAACGGTCATAAGTCGCTTTTTTTCAGCGCCGTTGTAACTTCGAACGTTCACTAAACGAACGGTTGTAAGTGGAGGACTACCCGTAACGAAGATGGGGTGTTCCTGATCCTTGCAATTGAGGACGTAACATTTGCCTCTTACTCTCAATTTACTTCCGAAAGTGCATTTTTCCTGCATTTCCCAAAGTGTGTTGTATGTATCCTCTCTCTTTAATCATTGTGGGAAAACAGTCCTGGTTGCCAGGAATCACAGTGAAACTTGGGAGAGCTACATCCCACTGTTTTCCTAACAGGTGAGGGAGTGTGCCAAAAACATTGGTGCCAATAGTTCAGATATTGTGTAAGTTGTTCTTCCTACGATTCTGGAAGGATATGAGGAACATGCCTATATTTGTTGGATAGATTTGTTGATTTTATTATACCGTGTTCTCCCTAAAATAAGACCCTGTCTTATATTTTTTTGAACCCTGAAATAAGCGCTCGGCCTTATTGCCCTGCGCTCAAAAGCCCGATTGGGCTTATTATCAGGGGATAATGTCTTATTTTGGCGGAAACAGGGTAGGTATCTATCAATCGATTGATCAGTCACTATTGTATATCTGTCGTATTTCCATCTACCTACCTACCTACCCACCTACCCCTCTATTGTATATCTGCCTGTCTGTCTGTCTTTTTCCATCCATCCATCCATCCATCCATCCATCCACCCCCTATTGTATGTCAGTCTATTTCCTTCCTTCCATCCATCCATCTATCTTTCTAATCGTAACCATCCATCTCTATTGTATATCTGTCTATTTCCATCTAGCTATCTACCATGTTTCCCCAAAAATAAGACCCTGTCTTATATGTTTTTGAACCCTGAAATAAGTGCTTGGCATTGCCATGCGTTCAAAAGCCCAATTGGGCTTATCAGGGGATGTCTTATTTTGGGGGAAACAGGGTATTAATTTATTTTTTTAATAAAAAAAAATAACCAAATGGATTTAACGAAACACAAATTGAGCTTAATGGACAAAAAGAAGAACTAGCATGGGAAATTAAAAGTGTCAAACAACCTTTTTTCTTTGAAAATGCAAACAAACCAGGAAGATGGCTGTCATATAAATTAAAAAAGAGGGGAAAAAAAGAAATATGAATTTATTATATGACTCTTTTATTAGTTTTATTGTTTTTATATGAGGTTCTATATTCTGTAAGCCGCCTTGAGTCAGTCACCATGTGCGAATTGGCGGCAATATAAATTCTTTTAAATTAACTAATTAACTAACTAACTAACTAACTAACTAACTAACTAACTAACTGTGATAAATACAGGTAGTGCTGAACCTAGAACCACAACTGAGCCCAAAATTTCAGTGGCTAAGCGAGACAGTTGTTACATGAGTCTTGCCCCATTTTGCGCCCTTTCCTGCCACAGTCGTTAAGTGAATCGCCGCAGTTGTTAAGTTAGTCACATGGTTGTTAAGTGAATCTGGCTTCCCCACTGTCTTTGCTTGTCGGAAGGTCGCAAAAAGGGGATCGCGTAACCTTGGAACACTGCAACCGTTCATAAGTACGAGTCAGTTGGCAAGCATCTGAATTTTGATCATGGGGATGCTACAATGGTCATACGTGTGAAAAATAGTCATGTTGCTTTTTAAAGTGTCATTGTAACTTTGAATGGTCACTAAGTGAACTGCTGTAAGTTGAGGACTACCTGTAGAGGTAGTCCTCGACTTACAACCACAACTGAACCCAACATTTCTTTTGTTAAATGAGACAGTTGTTAAGTGAACTCTGTCCCATTTTAGGACGTTCTTCGATTCTAAGTAACCGGTAGGGAAATGGAAGGATTTACAGGTAGTCCTCAAATTATGACCACAATTGAGCCCAACATTTCTGCTGCTAAGCGAGGCATTTGTTAAATGAGCCTTGCCCCGTTTTACGACCTTTCTTGCCACAGTTGTTAAGTGAATCACTGCAGTTGTCACTTGGTTGTTAAATGAATCCGGCTTTCCCCATAGGCTTGCCAGAAAGTCGCAAAAGCTGATTGCGTGACGCCAGGATACGGCAGCTGTCATAAATGAGTCAATTGCCAAGTGCCCAAATTTTGATCATGCGCCCATGGAGATGCTGCCATGGTCATAAGTGTGAAAAACGGTAATAAGTCACTTTCTTCAGTGCACTTGTAACTTAGAACGTAAGTTGAAGACTATCTGTATGAGGAACTGCCATATGTTTTGTCCTACTCAGATTTCTGAGGCGGGAGATTATAGAATCACAGAATCCCAGGGCTGGAAGGGACCTTGGAGGTCATCTAGTCCAACCCCCGGTCCTCATACCATCTCCTAAATGATTGTCCAATCTTTTCTTGAAAACCTCCCGCGATGGAGCACCTGGAAGTCAAGCAGTCCCATAGATTAATTGTTCTATAACTTTTTATACTACAATTTAGTATATTCTTGATGATCTTGATGTTTCCCCCCCCTGTTTATAGGTATGGCTTCCAGGTCTCCATCAATACTGTGGAGAGAATGGTTCCTTCTCATACAGGTAGTCCTCAACTTACAACCTCAGTTGAGCCCAACTAAGTGAGAAATGTATTAAGTGAGTTTTGCCCCATTTTACGACTTTCCTTTGCCAGCGTTGTTAAGCGAACCACTGCCATCGTTAAGTGAATCTGATTTTCCCCTTGTCAGAAGGTCTCAAAAGGGGATCGCGTGACCCCCCGGGAGACTGCAACTGTCGTAAATGCGAGTCTGTTAAGTGAATCACATGGCCACGGGGATGTTGCAACGGTCGTAAGTGTGAAAAATAGTCATCAGTCACTTTTTTCAGTGCCGTCGTAACTTTGAACGGTTACTAAATGAACTGTTGTAAGTGGAGGACTGACTACCTGTATGAAGTTTTTGGGTTTTTTTTTGTAAACATCTGATCTTAGTGTCTTGGGAGGCTTTGTATCCTCTCCTCCTTAAAAATGGCATGGATCGGAAGGCCCCACATTTAGCTGAATGTAGAAAGGTCTGTTTGAGTGACATAAGGAATCTCCTAGTTTTTTTCCCCCTTGTCTGTTTGATCATGGACTTTATACCGGGGCAAAAAGCTGTAAAATCGTGAATCAGCTGGAAACCTGTTTTACTTGCACGCAAAGGCATGTTGAATTGGCGAGTCCAAATTTGGTTGAAGAACTCAAAAAGAGTAGATTTGTTCATGGAATTCTTTGGATGGTCTGCAATTTGTTCATTCTTTGTGGTTAGGAAAAAGCAAAATCACTGGCCTCTTTTATTTTATTTTATTTAGAAAATCCATATTGCTGCCGTCTCGCACACGGCGACTCAAGGCAGCTTACAAGGATATAAAAACAGCCCATAAAAGAAATTAAACTAATAACACCCCTCCCCTATTAATGAAGTAATAGTTCTCGACTTACAACCACAAATGAGCCTAAGTTGTTTGTTAAATCTTTGAGCCTAAGGCCAAGTTGTCAAGTGACTTTTTACCCCACAGAGTCCCTCTGTGAGGGAGACGGACGGTTTAAAAACCTAAATAGATTTTATAAAAGCGTTATTGTATTCTAGAAACCTTCAAACTCAGACAAACAGGGAGAACTGAGACTTTCTGTGGGCTTATTTTCAAAGTAATCATAACCTTAATCTGTACAGCCGAGCAAAGGGAAGTGTGAATAACAGGTAAATTCAGCTGCTTAATGTTATTTGCGGAGAAGGTTAGCTCCCAAGCAGTTCTATTTTGTTGCCGTTGGGATGCCTACAGGTCAGGGTGGATAAAAATCGATGATTTTTTTAAAAAAATCAAAAAAATCAGATTTTTTTGATTTAAATCGGATTTTTTTTTATTTAAATCGGATTTTTTTGATTTTTATCAAATTTATTTTAATAAAAAACTTGGGGTAAAAATCTATCGTAAGGTAGTTTTCTATTTAAGATACATAAATAATTTATTTTATTCAGCATGAAATGGAGCTTAGTTATGTAGCAGGAGGCTGTATATTCTGCAACACTGGGACTATCGGTGAGTCAACAGTGGGTCAAAGGAGTAGCAGAGATGACAGTTGCTCTTTAAAAATTATGATTTAAATCGAGTTGATTTAAATCAAGCCTTTTACTGGTGATTTAAATCATGATTTAAATTGTGATTTAAATCAACTCGATTTACATCAAATCCACCCTGCTACAGGTAGTTCTCGACTTACGACCACAATCGAGCCCTACATTTCTGTCGCTAAGCCAAACAGTTGTTAAGTGAACTTCGCCCCCTTTTGCAACCTGTCTTGCCACAGTTGTGAAATGAAACGCTGCAGTGGATATAAACTAGTAACCCTGTTAAGTGACTCCAGCTTCCCTGTTGAGTTTGCTTGTCAAAAGGTCACAAAGGGGGATCGATCACATGACCTTGGAGCATAGCAACCGTCATAAGTACATGCCAGTTGCCAAGCGTCTGAATTTTGAAATCGTGTGGCCATGGGAATGCTGCAATCAATGGTGGTGTGAAAAACAGTCGTAAATCACTTTTTTCAGTGCCGTAAAAACAGTCCCTAAACGAGCGGTCGTAAGTTGAAAACTACCTGTATTCAGTTTTCTAACTTGAAAACTGGTTTGAACCCATTGCCCTTCCAGTGGAGTTTCCTCAAACAATCCAGCTTTACAAGGTGGACCAATTAGTTGCCCATAAACCAAGTTTATTTAAACTTACCTTTAGTAAGAACTAGGAGGGGTTTTATAACATCTGTTAAACGCCGTTCCTGCTTTACCAGTTTTTTCCGAAAAGTTTTTCCACTGCAGCCAAGATTGGCATGGCGATGCCAACTAAATTTAAGAGCCGAGGGAGGTTGCCGAATGGGCATGTATTTTCCCTGAAAATGGCTTCTTTTCATGAAATAACTATTATAGAATTTACTTCGTTTCTAACTCAGTTGTGTGTGTGTGTGTTTTTTTTTTAAAAAGAACATCAAAAAGGCATACTTCAGTTAAAAGAACATTTGTGCCAAAAATGGGAGTTTGGGTGTCCAATAATATTGTGTTTCCTCGAAAATAAGACCATATTTTATATATATTTTTTTTGTCACCAAAAAAAGGCACCAAAAGGTCTTATTTTTGGGGGGGATGGATGGGTGGAAATAGCAATAGCATTTAGACTTATATACCACTTCACAGTGCTTTACAGCCCACTCTAAGCGGTTTACAGAGTCAGCATATTTGCCCCCAACAATTTGGGGTCCTCATTTTACCAACCTCGGAAGGACGGAAGGCTGAGTCAGCCTTGAGCCTGGTGAGATTTGAACTGCCAAATTACAGGTAGCCAGCAGTCAGCAGAAGTAGGCTGCAGTACTGCACTCTAACCACTGCACCACCGTGGCTCATAACACTGACACACCTCGCTTGCTCGTGTTGCCTGCAGCCTCCTTTTCACTGTTGGAGGCCTTCAGGAACTACTACTGCAGCTTGCAAGGTTTTCCTGGAAGCCTCGGCAGCCGATAACAGAGCTCTGGATCGATCCGGAGCTCTGTTATCGGCTACAGAAACCTTCCGGAAAGCCTTGTCGGCTGCAGAAGAAATGGGCTGGCAAGGGAGGTGTCAGGGTGTGTGAGGCCTGGCTGCAACTATCCGAAGGTAAGTAGTAGGGCAGCTCTCCCCACCCCCCATCCTCACCCTAGCTTAATTTTTACCCGTGCACCCTGGAGTAGGCGGGGTCTTAATTAGGGCTTATTCTCCAGCAGCGCGCCGAGAAAGGACGTTCAGGTAAGACAACGTCCGTTTTCAGGGTAGGGCTTATATTGGACACAGGCAAAAAAAAATCAAGCTAGGACTTACTTTTGGAGTAGGTTGTATTTTCGGGAAAACACGGTAGGATAAGTGCAAAAAATGAAATTGTAGTAAAACAGAGCTCCCAGGAACTTTCCCGCCTTTGTGGACTGGTGGGTGCGGTGGGGGGAACGGTTATGCGCGAGCGGCGGGCGAGCACGTGGCAGCTCCATTTGCGCGAGGGACTTGGCCCACACGCTCGCTGCTCACACAATGGGAGCTCGCTCGCACACACACGCGGAGCTGTGTGCACGAGTGGAGTTGCGTGCACTTCTGTACCCCCTGTAGTAAATGTTGGAGTGAAAATTGAAGGTCTGGCCTAAAGTTACATTTGGTGAATTAATCACAGGAGGGGTGGGTTTTTTTTTTTCTCCCTGGTGAGTAATTGCAAGGTTGCGCTGTACAGTCTGCTGTCAATCTAAAGGTTTCCCTTTCCGAGCGCCGAGATTCTTCATTATATTGCAAGGATTTCCTTCGCACGGATTCCTCAAATCCAGTTTAAGTGTATCTCAACCGTGGCGACTTTAAGATGGGCGGACTGCAACTCCCAGAATTCCTCAGCCAGCCATGGTTGACTGGGGAATTCTGGGAGTTGAAGTCTGCCCATCTTAAAAGTCTCACCAAGATTGAGAAATACTGTTTTAAAGATTTGAAATTAAGAGATGCAGAGAGGTTTTTTTTTTTTCGTTTGTAGCATCCTGCGATCACTTACGATATTTTTGTTGGAAACCGGTGTTTCTTTTTTCTATCAAAAACCACTTATAGCAAATGGTGGGTTTACTTAATGGCCATGCCATTCCCTTTATAATTGCCCTGTTGGCTTAACAACCACTTCAAAAAGTTGAAAAAATCAGTCATGGCCACGTGGTGAATTATTTCCCAATCCCTGACCGTAATAGCGGGCACAATTACTGTCATAAGGACCGAGAAGGACTCCGTGTACAGCAACACGGGTAGTCCTCGACTTACGACCACAATTGAGCCCCAACATTTATGTTGCTAAGTGAGACATTTGTTAAGTGAGCTTTGCCTCCTTTTACGACTTTCCTTGCCGCATTTGTGAAGTGAATTGCTGCAGTTGCAATTGTGTACTTTCTGGTTTTTGTTTGAAGACGTTTCGCTTCTCATCCAAGAAGCTTCTTCAGCTCTGAAAGGATGGTGGAGGATGGAAGGATTGATACTCCTTGCAGACAGGTGATCATTTGCATCGTTTTTAGAGAGCCATTGAGGCTACTTGGAGGCTTGTCTTTGTCCTCAGGGCCACCTGAGTGGTGCAAATGGTTCCTGTAGTCGGGAATTTTCCCTCTGGAAATCCATTCTTACTCCCACACCATTCCAAGGGTGTTTATCCCAAATTGTATAGCTAAAAGTCTATGAAGATTCTCCATCGTCCAGGTCATGGTTGTCCCAAAGGTGTTTTTTCAAGAGGCAACTGGACTTTCTTGGGGTTTTTTTTTTTTTTTGAAGGCATCTCGCTTCTCATCCAAGAAGCTTCTTCACCTCTGACTGAATGGTGGAGAATGGAAGGGTTTATACTCCTTGCAGACAGTTGGTCCTTTGCATCCTTTTGGAGAGTCATTGAGGCTACTTGGAGGTTTAAGGACTACCTGTATACTGATTTTGGCCTTGGCCTCGCTAGTTGCGCCTCTGAATTATTTCTCTCCGCTGATCATAAAGTATGATCAGGGTGAGTGTGATATTTCCCCCTGGCATGAGTCAAGATGTTTTGCATCTTTGCAAGAGACGCTTCGAGAGATGACACAGCATACTCCTTGCACCCCCTTCATTAATGGTGCAAATTCAGGAAAACTTGCTCACAGAGGTAGAATATTTGGGAGGAGAGTTTCTAAATATCTTGTGGGGTGTTTTTTTTTTTTTTTTTTTTTGAACGTGGCTTTTATATTTAGTCGCTTTTCTCACGTCTTCCCTTCCAAAGGTGGGAGGTGATATCTTTTAAAACATAAGTGTCAGATAAATTGGGTACAGAAATATGGGTCTACTTTTCGTGGAGACTTTTGCGTGGAAGGAGAAAAAGGAAGTTTTAACGTTTTCTACCGATCGGCCCTTTCCCTTTTTAGGAAAATCTAGGGGAGGCTTTCCGAGTCTTCAGCTTGCTCCTCCTTATGGGAGTGGTAGTCCCAACCATCTGAAGCAGGGGTCTCCAACCTTGGCAACTTTAAGCCTGGCGGACTTCAACTCCCAGAATTCCACAGCAAGCTTTGCTGGCTGTGGAATTCTGGGAGTTGAAGTCCGCCAGGCTTAAAGCTTTGCTGGCTGTGGAATTCTGGGAGTTGAAGTCCGCCAGGCTCAAAGCTTTGCCGGCTGTGGAATTCTGGGAGTTGAAGTCTGTCAGGCTTAAAGTTGCCAAGGTTGGAGACCCCTGATATGAAGAATATAATTGGATTATTGATTATCATACCCTGATCTAAATTGAGGTATAGGTAGTCCTTGACTTACGACTACAATTGAGCCTCAAATTTATGTGGTTAATTAAGTGGGAGAATAGAGCCCCAAACTTAAGTTTGGTTGCAAATTTAGGTTAGGTCGCAAAAGGGGGTCACATTGAGCCCGGGACACTGCGACCGTCATAACTATGAACCAATTACCAAGTGTCTGAAGTTTGATCATGTGACCACGGGAATGTTACAATGTTCGTAAGTGTGAAAAATGGCCTTAAGTCACATTTTTCAGTGCTGTTGTAACGGACACTAAACGAACCACTAAACGTTGTATATATTTGCAGAAATTAAAAGCTGAAAGCTGCATCTATGAGAAACGTAAGGCGAAACCGACATGGCCTCCACGTTTCTGCCGTTGCTGCACAAAACCATCCAGAATCTCCGAAACTATGGAGCATGTGTTTGATTTCCATTCTTTGGTTCCCTCTTTTTTTCTTTTTGCAGTCATGGCCTTTTTCTCTTTTCCTTGCAAATAATAGACCTTTGTGAAATAGGGAATATTCCACACACACTGCGGAATACTTTTAACATTTAAAAACAGCTCCGATGGAGGGCGTAACATATTTTGAGCGCTCTCAACTCAACATCAACACCTAGATTTGTAAAAAAATAAAAAAAGGCTGAGAATAACTCCAAATTATTACCACCACAACCCCCCCCCCCTTTTTATAAAGGATAATATTTGTAGCTCAGGGTGATGTTGAGCTGGCCACGGCCCCCCGGCCCCCCGCCCAAAGTCAACACAACCTTGATGTGGCCCTCAATGAAATGGGAGTTTGATACTAACTCCTCCTCCGTTGGTCCCGGTTTCAACAATCCTAACCGCCCCAAAGGCGCTGGAGATGGGAAGTGCAGAATCGTGTTTTGGCGGGTAGGCCGAATAATGGATGACGGAGCCGGCAGAAATCGGAAGCACCGGGCTACCCATGGAACGCCCTCCGTTTCAAGCCGGAGAACAGGAAATGGGAGTCGGAACAAAAGAGCAGGGGTGGGCAGTCTCTAATTGCTTAACAAATCTTAAAACAAAAACAACCAAAAAAACCCCAACAACATCCAGAGCCATCCAACCAAAAGAGAGAGAGAGAGATTCCTGGGGGATCGGCATGGGATCCAGAAACAGGAAGCCTTCTCACATCATCAGGGTGTCTCCCCAACCCCCCCGCCCCAAGAGTCAGTCAGTCAGTCTGTCTAATTTTTTTTTTTTAATTTGATTTTATATTTTGCCCTTCTCCGGAGACTCAGGGCGGCTTACAATGCGTTAAGCAATAGCCTTCATACTTTTGTATATTTATACAAAGTCATTTTATTGCCCCCACAAACTGGGTCCTCAATTTACCTACCTTAGAAAGGATGGAAGGCTGAGTCAACCTTGAGCCTGGTGAGATTCGAACTTACAGTAATTGCAGGCAGCTGGTGTTAATCACAATGCTATCAGTCTGCTGAGCCACCAGGCCCTAAAGAGATACCATCTTCTTCTCCCTCTATTTTTTAAGATACCATCTCTGCAGTTTTTAAAAGATATCCCCTTCTCTCTCTCCCTCTCTCTCAATATATCATATCTATCAATCACTCTCTCTATCCATTATCCATCTATTTCCTTCCTTCCTTCCCCTCCCCTCCCCCTTCCCCTTCAGCTTCCTTTCTTCCTTCTCCTCCTCCTCCGTCCCTCCCTCCTCCTCTCTTCCTTCCTTACCCCTCCATCTATTTCCTTCCTTCCCCTCTCCTCTCCTCTTCCTTCCTTACCCTTATCCCTTCCTTCCTTCCTCCTCACCTCCTCTTCCTTCCTTACCCCTTCCTTCCTTACCACTCCCTTCCCCTCCCCTCCTGTCTTCCTTCCTTCCCCTTCCTTCCCCTTCCCTCCTGTCTTCCTTCCTTACTCTTATCCCTTCCTTTCTTCCTCCCCTTCCCTCCCCTCCCCTCTCTTCCTTCCTTACCCTCCCCTCTCTTCCTTCCTTACCCTTTACCTACCTTCCTTCCTCTGCTCTCTTCTTTCCTTACCCCTCCCTTCCCCTTCCTTCCTTCCCCTCCCCTCCTGTCTTCCTTCCTTACCCTTATCCCTTCCTTTCTTCCTCCCCTCCCCTCCTCTCTTCCTTCCTTATCCCTTCCTTCCTCCCCTCCCCTCCTCTCTTCCTTCCTTACCCTTTACCTACCTTCCTTCCTCCCTCTGTTCTCTTCCTTCCTTACCCCTCCCTTTACCTTCCTTCCTAACTTCCGCCTCCCCCTCCCCTTCTTCCTTTCCTGTCCTGTTCTTTCTTTCTCTCTTTCCTTCCTTCCTTCCTTTCTCTTTCTTTCTTTCTCTCTCTCCTTCCTTCCTTCCTTCCTTCCTTCCTTTCTTTCTTTCTCTCTCTCCTTCCTTCCTTCCTTCCTTCCTTCCTCTTTCTTTCTTCTTTCTTTCTTTCTCTCTCTCTCTCTCTCTCTTTCCTTCCTTCCTCTTTCTTCCTTCCTTCCTTCCTTCCTTCCTTCCTTTCTTTCTTTCTTTCTGGTCATCTATATGTCTTATTGCTATAAGTGACACTGTGGTACATTTTGGTTCCTCTTTGGACTCTTTGGTTTTCTGTCGTATAACATAGTTATTTATTTCATTTTAGTTATTTATTAAATGTATTTGCCACCCATGTTGCCATGGATTACAGGGATGCCCTTCATGTACAGGTAGTCCTCGACTTAACAACACTTTGTTTAGTGACCGTTCAAAGTTACAACGGCACTGGAGAAAATGATAGGACCGTTTTTCACGGTTATGACCTTTGCGGCATCCCCAGGGTCACGTGATCAAAACTCCGAAGTTTGGCAACTGATTCACACTTATAACCGTTGCTATATCCCAGGGTCTCATTTGGAGACCTTCAATGAGGAAGTCAGATTCACTTAACAACCGGGTTACTCACTTATCAACGGCAATGATTCACTTAACAACTGAGGCAACCAAGGTTGTAAAATGGGGCAAAGCTCACTTAACAAGTGCTTCTCTTAGCAACAGAAATTGGGGGGGGGGCTCAGTTGTGGCCGTAACTCGAGGACCACCTGTATTATAAAAATTTCTTTGTAGGTCCAGACCCAGAAATGGGAAGGTGGTATATACAGGTAGTCCTCAAGTTATGACCGTAATTGTGTCTGCAATTATAGTCATTAATTGGGTCATGTGCCTAATTTTATGGCCTTTTTGTCGTGAAGTAATTGCTGCAGTCATTAAGCAAATTCATTCTCCGCTGTTGGGTGGGTGGGTGGGTTTTCTCCCCCCCCCCCCCCCCAAAAAAAAATCAGAAGTAAATTTCAGTTTCTGGAGGGGAAATGTTATAAATTACGGTCATGTGATTGCTGCAAATGGCCATAAATGTCCATCAGAAATTTGAATCTGGGTCGTAAGTATCGTTCTTGGGATCTGTTGTAACCTCAAATAGTCAAAAAGCAATCCGTTGTAGATTAAGGACTACCTATATGGATAATCCTCAATTTACGACCACAATGGAGCCCAAAATTTATGTTAAATAAGTGGAGAAATTTGTTAAGCGAGTTTTGCCCCATTTTACAACTTTTCTAGCCACAGGCGTTAAGTGAATCACTGCAATTTTTTTTGTTGTTACCCGGTTGTTAAGTGAATCTGGTTTCCCCATCGGTTTTGCAGGTCCTAAGGTCGTAAAACTTGATCACGTGACCCCAGCACACTACGACCGTCATAAATGTGAGTCAGTGGTCAAGCATCCGAATGTAAATCACGTGACCATGGGGGGGGGAATGCTGCAATGATCGTAAGTGTGAAAAATGCTCATAGGCCACTTTTTTCAGTGCCGCTGTAACTTTGAATGGTCACTAAATGAACTGTTGTAAGTCGAGGACTACCTGTACAGGATATAATTATAGAACTGCTTTACATCTTGTGGGTGATATGTAGGAGAATATTCAAATGCTTATGCAAATTTTAGCCTCCCTCGAAAAAAATGGTTTTTAGGGAATTATCTTCTCTGTAAGACCAACCAACTTCTTGTCTTCTGTTTATGGTTTTGTGGTGGTACAGTTGTTCCTCGCCTTACGACCATTTGTTTAAGCACCATTTGAAGTCACAACGGCAATGAAAAAAGGGGACTCAGGGCCGTTTCTCACACTTACGACCATTGCAGCACCCTCGTGGTCCCATGGATCAAAATTCAGCTGCTTGGCAACGGATTCATACTTATGACGGTTGCAGTGTCACATGATCCCCATTTCGCGACCTTCCCACAGGCAAAGTCCATGGGGAAGCTGCCGGATTCGCTTCACGACCATGTGACTAACGGCAGCGTTTCACTTAACGACTGCCGTAAAATGGAGGAAAAATTCACTTAAGAGAGGTTTTTACTTGGCGACAAAAAAATTTGGGCTCAGTTGCGGTCATTTTACAGGGTTAAACTTTAAACCTTGATTTAAAGTTGGTCCATCCTTCATTTTAGCCACATAGCTTAAGGCAGAGGTCCCCAAGCCCCCTCTCCCCCCCCCCCCCATCTGCAAAGCCGAAAAAAGGTTGGGGGCAATTATGCTGACTCTGTAAACCATTTAGAGAAGGCTGTAAAAGCACTGTGAAGCGGAATATAAGTCTTAAGTGCTATTGCTAGAAGGGCTGTGAGTGTTTTAACCCATGAATATAGATACCATATTTTTCAGAGTATATAAGACACACCTTCCACCCCCCCCCAAAAGGGGGTGAAAATTTAGGTACGTCTTATACACCAAATGTAGACGCGCCTGCCCACTGGCCCCCACCCTTTGGCCTCTACCTCGCAGCAATTACCTCCTTGCAAGCAAACAGCAAGAAGAAACAGCTCATTTTAGCTTCAGCACAGCCTAATTAGCACAAGTTGATTGGATCAGCCTCCTGACTCTCAGCTGATTTGCTCTCAGCTGTTTTGCCGCTGGCCTCTGCTGCTTGCTGCAAGGAGGTAAATTGCTGGGAGCAGATTTTTATTTATTTATTTATTTATTTATTTATTGGTTTGATTTATATGCCGCCCTTCTCCGGAGACTGAGGGCGGCTTACAATGCGTTAAGCAATAGCCTTCATCCTTTTGTATATACCTGCTTAGTAGGGCTTTCGGGCCCTCCTAAGCGGTGTTCTTTTTTTTTTTTTATACAAAGTCAGCTTATTGCCCCCACAATCCGGGTCCTCATTTTACCTACCTCGGAAGGATGGAAGGCTGAGTCAACCTTGAGCCTGGTGAGATTTGAACTTGCAGTAATTGCAGGCAGCTGGTGCTACTTAACAGCACTTTAGTCTGCTGCTCCACCAAGGCTCTTTTTTTTCTTTTCTTGTGCTGATCAAGCTATGCTGAAAACGAAAATGAAAGTAAAGCAGGCTGTTTGCTGCAATGGGGCAAAATTTTGCTCAGAGGCAGAGGGAGATTTCTTTTTCTTCTTTTCCTCACCAAAGAAGGTAGGTGCGTCTTATACTCCGAAAAATACGGTAGTTGTGTTTTTTAATGCATGAAATATTGGTAGTCCTCGAGTTACGACCGTAATGGAACCTGCCATTATGATCGTCGGTCATGAAGGGTGCAAATCAGGTCATCCACATGACTGACCTGATTTTACAACCTTTTTTTTTGTTACGGTCATGAAGTGAAACCAGTCATTAAGTGAACCAACGGTTTGCTACAGGCCAAGTTTGCCGAAAATCGGAAGGAAAGGCTGTTTTTTCAGCAAAGAATCATAAAATACGTAAAATGTCGTCATGGGATGGTACCTGATGGCTGCAGGTCTGGCTTGATTATCAAACACCCCCTCCCCCCGGAAGCATGGTCAGGTGACCCCGAGAGGGGTGGACATTGCAACTTCTTAGGTCAGGGACATCCGTCGTAACTTTGAGTGGCCGTTATGCGAGTGCTTGTAAGCCGTGGACTATCTGCATTATGCAAATTGGCACGGCTGGTCTAGTGAAGAGAAGGACGAGGGGAGACATGATAGCATCTTCCAATAATTTGAGGGGCTGCCACAGAGAGGAGGGGGTCAAGCTGTTTTTACCAAAGCACCCGAAAGGCAGACAAGGAATAATGGATGGAAACTGATCAAGAAGACATTCAACCTAGAAATAAGGAGAAATTTTCTGACAGTGAGAGCAATCAACCCATGGAAGAGAAGTTGCCTTCGGAAGTTGTGGGAGCTTCATCATTGGAAGCTTTCAAGAAGAGACTGGACTTCCATCTGTCAGAAACGGTGTAGGGTCTCCTGCTTGGGAGTGGGGTTAGACTAGATGACCTACAAGGGTCCCTTCCAACTCTGTTAATCTATAAACCTGTGCAGATTGTCGCGTTCTCGGGGTGGATCGTGCCACAAGCGAGAGCGATCCTTTCAGAGAACAGAAAGTGGGTCATTGGTTCTCAGAAAAATCTCTCGCCCTGCCCTCAAAGCACACCAGTTCCGTGCGGCGTGCAAGGAAAAAAAAAAAACAAACCAGAACATTTTGCACATCCCCGCTGAAGCTTCCCTACAGTTTACAACATCCCAGCCACCGAGTATGATGTGCTGCCAAAATTAACTTTGGTGGACCTCTGGGTTATGGCGAAACGGGAACGGAGGTCTCCCATGCTGGTTAGAGGTAGGGATGGGTAAAATGCCCAGCTTTGGTGGGGGGGGGGGGATTGGGGTGGGATGCGGGGGGGGGGAAGCCAGACCTTAAAGCATTACTATCTGTCTCTTTGTGCTAGTGGGTGCATGAGTTATTGCAGTTCCTGCATAGGGCAGAGAGTGTCAAACTTGGATGGCTGCCGTGGCTGAGAGATGGAAGATATATATATATATATATATATATATATATATATAGATAGATAGATAGATAGATAGATAGATAGATAGATAGATAGATAGATAGATACACTGCTCAAAAAAATAAAGGGAACACAAGCAAAAGACATCCGAGATCTGAATGAATGAAATAGCCTTATTAAATACTTTGTTCGTTACATACAGTAGTTTTGCATTCCCTTTAGTTGTTTGAGCAGTGTATAAGCTACTGTATGTAAAGAACAAAGTATTTAATAAGGCTATTTCATTCATTCAGATCTCGGATGTCTTCTGCTTGTCTTCCCTTTATTTTTTTGAGCAGGATAGATAGATGGATAGATGGATGGATGGATAGATAGATAGATAGATAGATAGATCTGCAAATACCTTTATGTAACTCGGTGCTAATCTTTAGTTGCTCAGAGACCAGTGTGTAGAATTACTGTGCAGAAATTACAGAAAACAGAAATAGTTAATGATAATAAAATGCAAAAGAAAGAAGATTGTGTACGTACACACACAGAGAGACATATCTATATACACATGCATATGTATATACATACATTATATATATGTATGTATATATGCGGTGGCTCAGTGGCTAAGATGCTGAGCTTGTCGATCGAAAGGTCGGCAGTTCAGCGGTTCGAATCCCTAGTGCTGCGTAATGGGGTGAACTCCCGTGACTTGTCCCAGCTTCTGCCAACCTAGCAGTTTGAAAGCAGGTAAAAAAATGCAAGTAGAAAAATAGGTACCACCTTTGGTGGAAAGGGAACAGCGTTCCGTGCGCCTTTGGTGTTGAGCCACATGACCACGGAGACGTCTTCGGACAGCGCTGACTCTTCGGCTTTGAAACGGAGATGAGCACCGCCCCCTAGAATCGGGAACGACTAGCACATATGTGCGAGGGGAATCTTTACATATATGTATATGTAATACACACACACACACATATGTGTATATATATATATATGTATATATTCTAAAATATTTAAAATGTAGGTAGTCCTTGACTCCCAACAGTTCATTTAGTGATCATTCAAAGTTACAACTGCACTGATAAAAGTGGCCTAGGACCATTTTTCACACTTATGACCGTTGCTGCATTCCCAGGGTCATGTAATCAAAACTCAAAAGCTTGTCAACTGACTCATATTTATGACAGTTGCAGTATTCCTGGGCTCACTGGATCCCCTTTTGCGACCTTCTGACCAGCAAAGTCAATGGGGAGGGCGGGGAAGCCAGTTGTCCACTTAACAATTGGGTTACTAATTTAACAACTGTGGCGATTTGCTTAACGTCTGTGGCAAGGAAGGTCGTATCTATCATCTATCTATCTTGATAGGAACTGGGTATGTCTAGTTTGATGAAAAGAAGGACTAGGGGAGACATGATAGCAGTCTTCCAATATCTGAGGGGCTGCACCAAAGAAGAGGGAGTCAAGCTATTCTCCGAAGCGCCTGAGGGCAGGACAAGAAGCAATGGGTGGAAACTAATCAAGGAGAGAAGCAACCTAGAACAAAGGAGAAATTTCCTGACAGTGAGAACAATTAACCAGTGGAACAACCTGCCTCCAGAAGTTGTGAATGCTCCAACACTGGAAGTTTTTAAGAAGAGATTGGATAACCATTTGTCTGAAGTGGTGTAGGGTTTCCTGCCTAAGCAGGGGGTTGGACTAGAAGACCTCCAAGGTCCCTTCCAACTCGGTTATTCTGTCCTCTCTCTCTTATCTATCGATCTATTTAATCTATCTAATCTAGCTATTGAACTGTCGATCTATCTAATCCAGAGGTCTTCAAACTTGGCAGCTTTAAGAGTTGTGGACTTCAACTCCCAGAATTCCCCAACCACGCTGGTGAATTCTGGGCGCTGAAGTCCTCAGGTCTTAACAGTTGCCAAGGTTGGGCACTGCTGCTCTAAGTGGCAGAAATGTTTCACTTCTTTCCTGCCAAAAAAGCCAACACAGTTCTAGGGGTGAAGTGTTAATACCAATTTATAAGGCCTTGGTAAGGCCACACTTGGAATCCTGCATCCAGTTTTGGTCGCCACGATGTCAAAAAGATGCTGAGACTCTGGAAAGAGTGCAGAGAAGAGCAACTAAGACAATTAAGGGCCTGGAGGCTAAAACATACGAAGAACATAGTCTGACTAGATGGCTCAGTGACTAAGACATAGAGCTTGTCGATCAGAAAGGTTGGCAGTTCGGCGGTTCGAATCCCTAGTACAGGTAGTCTGCATGGGCAGGGGGTTGGACTAGATGACCTCCAAGGTCCCTTCCAACTCTTGTTATTCTATTCTATTCCTTCTGCAGAAGAAAACCCTCCCTTTTAATAACAAGCTTTAGCCTAGCTCCTTGATACAGTTTTAATCCGAATATGGAACTGTTTCGTTACCAAGCTTGGGAGTATCGATTCCTCTCTTTAGCATCCTTGCACTTTTTTTTTTTTGTCTTCGCAGTGAAGAATAATATTCAGATCCCCATCGGAGGCAATCCTGGGTGTTGATCCAGAAGCCGGAAGAAGCGCAAAGGACAGATCCATAGCCCAGCTCCACCTGCCAGCCTATCCAACATGTCGGGGCCTGTGCCAAGCAGGGCCAGAGTTTACACAGATGTAAATACACACAGACCACGGGAATACTGGGATTACGAGTCGCACGTGGTGGAGTGGGGGTAAGTGTCCCTGGCCTAGAAGTTGCCCTGTTTGGCTTTTTGGTGCCAAAGCTCTTGTAACACTGCTAGGTTTTATTCCGTTCTATAATTCTATTCTGTTCTATGGAGATTCACAGTCCTCCAGGTCATGGTTGTCCCAAAGGTGCATTTTTCAGGAGGCCACTGGACTTTCTTATTTTTTTCTTTTGAAGACATTTCGCTTCTCATCCAAGAAGCTTCTTCAGCTCTGACCGAATGGTGGGGAAGGGAAGGATTGATACTCCTTGCAGACAGCTGGTCATTTGCATCCTTTTAGACAGTCGTTGAGGCCACTTGGAGGTTTATATGTGTCTTCAGGGTCACCTGAGTAGTGCAAATGGGTGTGGACCTTCTTGGAACTGTTGAAAAGACTGTGTTGTAGTCTATTCTGTGTCTATTTTGTTCTGTTCCTTATTTTGTTCTATTTTCTGCTCCATTTTATAATCTCCTCCTCTCCCCTCCCCTCCCCTCCCCTCTCTTTTCCCTTTTCTGTTTTCTTCTCCCATTCTTCTTTTCTCTGTTTTCTTCTTCCATTTTTCTCTTCCCTCTCCTCTCTTTCCTCTTTTCTCCTTCCCATACCATGTGTGCCACCACACTCCACCACCAGGTGGAGCCAGAACTCCTGGTGATTGGCCCAAAGTCACCCAGCGATCTTTCATGCTTAAGGCGGGACTAGAATTCACAATCTTCTGATGATTGGCCCAAAGTCACCTAACCGTCTTTTATGCTGAAGGTGGGACTAGAACTCACCCTCCCCTGGTGATTGGCCCATCTTTCATTCTTAAGGCGGGACTAGAATTCACAATCTTCTGGTGATTGGCCCAAAGTCACCCAGCGATCTTTCATGCCTAAAACGGGACTAGAACTTGCCCTCTCCTGGTGATTGGCCCAAAGTCACCCAGCCATCTTTCATGCTTAAGGCGGGATTAGAATTCACAATCTTCTGGTGATTGGCCCAAAGTCACCCAGCCATCTTTCATGCTTAAGGCGGGATTAGAATTCACAATCTTCTGGTGATTGGCCCAAAGTCACCCAGCTGGTGTCATTTCCCACAACATTGAAAAGGATCCATCACATACTTAAAAGCTTTTATCCCTCTGTGACTAAAACCGTGGATGTGGTGGAGAAGCTGGGATCTTTCAAAGCCAGGAAATAAGAAAATAAAATTGGTCAGAGAATGACTTGGTGGCTGCTGCAAAATGAAAAAGAAAGAAGGATTGATTCACTGCTTCTCTATTAAAAGGGAGCCCTGATTGGCACATTATGTGTTAGGTATATCTTCTCTTCCTAGCAGGACTTCGAAGCAGCCTATATAGCACTCTCACCTCTATTTTGTATCACCTCCCCGCTGCAGTGCGAAGGAAATTTAGGCAGAGAGATTGTGAGAGTCTGCAAGTCAGCTTCCTTGGCTGAAGGTGGCCTTGTTCCTGTACTCTTGGGTCTCAAGCCTGTCGTTTCTGAAAATTATTTAGAGAATTAGGGGACTAGAAGCTAAAACATAAGAGGAACAGTTGCAGGAACTGGATATTTCTAATATAATGAAAAGAAGGACTAGGGGTGACATGATAGCAACCTTCCAATATTTGAGGGGCTGCCACAGAGAGGAGGGGGTCAACCTATTCTCAAAGCACATGACAGGACAAAAAGCAACAAATGGAAACTAATGAAGGAGAGAAGCAACCTTGAATTTAGGAGAAATTTCCTGACACTGACACTGAGAACTATTAACCAGTGGAACAGCTTGCCTCCAGAAGCTCCAACACTGGAGGTTTTTAAGAAGAGACTGGACAGTCACTTGTCTGGGATGGTATATAGGTCTCCTGCTTGAGCAGGGTGTTGGACTAGGGTTTCATCTCTTGTTACAGGTAGTCCTCAACTTACAACAGTTCAGTCAGTGACCTAAGTTACAACAGCACTGGAAAAAGTGACTTATGACCATTTTTCTGTGACTCTCTGTGAATTACTCTCTGAATATTGGAGAAATTCACCAGTATTGGTCTAGATTGACCAGTGGTCCATGGCACATGTTACTGGTCTAAATTTTGACAGCGGGAAGTATATATAAGAAGATCCTAGTGGTTAAGGGACCAGGTTAAAAATTGGACTGTGAGTTCTAATCCCATTTTAGGCATAAAAACTGGCTGGGTGATTTTACATCAATCACCAGAAGACCCTGAATTCTAGTCTTGTCTTAAGGAAAAAGATCAGCTGGGTGATTTTGGGCCCATCACCAGGAGATGATGAGTTCTAGTCCTGTTTTAGGGGGAAAAGTCTACTGATGATTCTGAGCCAATCACCAGGAGACAGTGAGTTCTAGTTCTGCCTTCATCAGGAAAGGTGGCTGAGTGACTTTGGGCCAATCACCAGGAGATGAGTTCTAATCCTGCCTTAGGCACACACAAAAAAAGACTCAGGCCAATCACCAGGAGAATTGAAGAAGCTTCTTAGATGAGAAACAAAACATATTAAAGAAAAATCAGAAAGTCCATTTATCTTTAAAAGTTGGAGCAAGATATGTTAGTCAGAAAAGGAATGCTACCAGACTCCTGATTTTTCCCTCCTACAGACTAACAGTTCTCCTCCTACAGTGAGTTGATTTCTTTGAACACAAGAATGCTTTCGGGTGATGAATAATTTAATTCTCTTCCCTTGCATAATGCTCTCTCTCTCTCTCTCTCTCTCTCTCTCTTTTTGGTCTTACAGAAATCAAGACGACTATCAGCTAGTTCGGAAGTTAGGCCGGGGCAAATACAGCGAAGTCTTTGAAGCCATCAACATCACAAATAATGAAAAAGTAGTCGTTAAAATTCTGAAGGTGAGGCTGCTGTGCAGAGGGGAAAGATTTTACAAAATGCCCCTTTAGCTAATTTCAGACAAAATTTTTACGCCTCGTCATTAAAGAGTCACACAGGAGACCGTATGTAAGTTGACAGCTTAGTTAATTGCTCTGTCCCTGTGGCGTTCCTGGGATAAATGTAGAGTTTTCTTTCTCTTTATAAATAAAGAGTTTTCTTACTCTTTTGTAGAGTTAAAAAGTTTTTAGCAATAGAAGAGAAGATTTGTAGCTCAGGGTTGAACTGCGGAGTCTTTGGTGCTCTCTGAGCTTGGTGGTTTTCTTGCGGACGTTTCATGACCAAACTAGGTAATATTATCAGTGCTACAAGGGAGTGGGTTTTGCGGAGGAGGAGGATTGTGGGGTCCTTGGTGCTCTCTGAGTTTGGTTCTTTTTTTTTGCAGACGTTTCATAACCTAACTAGTTAACATCATCAGTGATCGAAGGGAGTTGGGTTTGGGAGGAGGAGGACTGGGATTCTTGGTGTTCTCCGCACTTGATTTCTTGCAGACCTTTTATTACCAAACTAGGTAGCATCATCAGTAGTGGTGTGTGCAAGAAAACCACCCGGCTCAGAAACCACCAAGGACAGTATAAAAAAAGGGATTTATTTACTTATTATGCTTGTAAAATGATTCTGGGTGGCTGTTTTACGATCTGGGCAGCTCTGTTAATTGTGCCAGTATGCTAAGAATGGGACTTTTAAAGATAAAAATGTTATGGTGGTTAACAGCAGTGAAATAGAGATAAGCATGCTATCTTAGCATGATCTTCCATGAGATCTTATACTAACCTGGTCAAATGGTTGTCCAGTCTCTTCTTGAAAACTTTCAGTGTTGGAGCATTCACAGCTTCTGGAGGCAAGTTGTTCCACTGGTTAATTGTCCTCCATGTCTGGAAGTTTCTCCTTAAATCCAGGTTGCTTCTCCCCTTGATGAGTTTCCACCCATTGCTTCTTGTCCTGCCCTCAGGGGCTTTGGAGAATAGCTTGACTCCCTCTTCTTTGGGGCAACCCCTTAGACATTGGAACACTACTATCATGTCTCCCCTGGTCCTTCTTTTCTTTAAACTAGACATACCCAATTCTTGAAACCGTTCTTCATATCAATCAATCAATCAGAATAGACCTGGAAAGGACCTTGGAGGTTTTCTAGTCCAACCCCCTGCTCAAACAGGAGATCCAATGCCATTTGAGACAACTGGTGTTCCAGTCTCTTCTTGAAAACCTCCAGTGATGGAGCACCCACAACTTCTGGTGGCAAGCAGTTCCACTGGTTAATTGTTCTAACCGTCAGGAAATTTCTCCTTCGTTCTAGGTTGCTTCTCTCTTTGATTAGTTTTCATCCGTTGCTTCTTTTCCTGCCCTCAGGTGCTTTGGAGAATAGCTTGACTCCCTCTTCTTTGTGGCAGCCCCTGAGATATTGGAAGACTGCCATCATGTCTCCCCTGGTCCTTCTTTTCATTAAACTAGACATACCCAGTTCCTGCAACCGTTCTTTATATGCTTTAGCCTCCAGTCCCCTAATCATCTTTGTTGCTCTTCTCTGCACTCTGGAATGTCTTTTTTTTTTTTTTTTGGTATCGTGGTGACCAAACCTGGATGTAGTATTTCCAAGTGTGGATTTATCAGTGCAGTATTAAGTGTTTTATTTTTTGCCTACGCTCAGGGAGAGGACATAACAGAAGATATGGCCTACTTTTCCTTCCACATTTAAGAGCTGCCTGGAAGAAGGTTTTATAGTTGCCTTTTTGATTAGCTGAAAACTTCCTGTTCTTGTGACATGAATCCATATTCTAGAAGGACTCCGGAAAGAAAAGTGCAGAGAAGAGCAGCAAAGAGGATTAGGGGGCTGGAGGCTAAAATATATGAAGAATGGTTAACAGGAATTGGGTACGCCTAATCTAATTGAAGAGAAGGACCAGGGGAGACATGATAGCAGTCTTCCAATATCTAAGGGGCTGCCCCAAAGAAGAGGGAGTCAAGCTATTCTCTAAAGCCCCTGAGGGTAGAACAAGAAGCAACGGGTGGAAACTCATCAAGGAGAGAAGCAACCTAGAACTAAGGAAGAATTTCCTGAAAGTGAGAACAATTAACCCAGTGGAACTGTTTGCCACCAGAAGTTGTGGGTACTCCATCACTGGATGTTTTTAAGAAGAGATTGGACAGCCATTTGTCTGAAATTGTATAGGGCCGTGATGACGAACCTATGGCATGCGTGCCAGAGGTGGCATGCAGACTCCTCTCTTGGGCACACGGACTGTTGCCAGCTGCTCTTTCGGTTTCTGGGGCCTGCATGCACGCCGGGCAGTTGGTCTTCGCGCGTGCCAAAGTGCCAGAAATCCGAAGATCAGCTGGCCGGAGTGTATGCGCGTGCCAACCAGCTGGTCTTTGGATTTACGGCAATCCAGCGCATGCACTCACGCACGTTCCGATTTGGGCACTCGGTGCCGAACAGGTTCGCCATCACTGGTATAGGGTCTCCTGGGGGTTGGACTAGAAGACCTCCAAGGTCCCCTCCAATTCTGTTATTTTGGTCTGTTATATAACTTACATATTTGCATATGTAATATGCATATCCAGGAGCCTGGATAGCTCAACAGACTAAAAGCCTGTTATTACATTCAGCTGTCTGCAATTATTGCATGTTCGAATCTCACCAAGGCTCAAGGCTGACTCAGCCTTCCATCCTTTCTAAGTTAGGTAAATTGAGGACCCAGTTTGTGGGGGCAATAAGCTGACTTTATATAAATATACAAAAGGATGAAGGCTATTGCTTAACGCATTGTAAGCCGCCCTGAGTCTCCGGAGAAGGGCGGCATATAAATCTAATATGCAAGTTTTGTTTTTTTTTTTAAAAGAGTTACGGTGGCCCGTCCTGTTCTTACTGGGAATGAAGTCTAGGGAGCAGTTCCCCAAATCACATTTGTGCAGAAGTAAACACATCTTTTTGAGTTCTTTGGAGAAAAAGACACTTGTTTTGCACTTGTTTTGCTTTCGTTAATTAGGGATTATGGGATAATTAACTCCTAAGGGCCCAGTTCCAAAGAGCTCAGTGAGGGTTCCAGGGCCAGTGGGGTTTTTTTCCCCCCCTTGTTTTTCTCTCAAAATAACAAAGACTTCCAGAATCTTGCAAACCTGTTTTTGAATTCCCACTCATTTCACTATTCTATTGCCATGGGAAGTACTGTTTTTGTGCGAAGAAGACTCAACAGTCCCCCAAAGTCAATTTCCTGAATTGTTTTACTGCTAATTCTTGGTTATTAGTTTCAGAATTAATTGACGGCGAGCATTGGAATTCTCCTTTGTGTACCGTACTTTTCGGAGTATAAGATGCACTTTTTCCCCCCTTAAAAGATGGTGGAAATGTTGGTGCGTTTTATATACTGAATACTGCCATTTTTGCCTTCTTGAAACCCCGCCCCGCGTGTCCCATTTTTGCCAAAAACAGGCCCGTTTTTGGCCTCCCAAACTCCCCACCGTCGCATTTTTGCCCTCCCCGGCCCCCAGGAGCACTCCGCAGGCCTCCCAAACCCTCTGCGTGTCCCATTTTTGCCAAAAACGGGCTCGTTTTTCACAAAAATGGGATGCACAGAGTGCTTGGGAGGCCTGCAAAGTGCTCGTGGGGGCCGGGAAGGGCAAAAACCAGACGCACGGAGGGCAAAACCTATTTTTTTCTTGTTTTCCTCTTCGAAATCTTGCTGAGTCTTATACTCCGGTGCGTCTTATAGTCCGAAAAATACGGTATGTTTGCTAGATGGTCATGTGGGATTCTGGGTGCTCTCTAAGCTTGGTTGTTGGGGGTTTTTTTGCAGATGTTTCGTGACCCACCTGAATAATATCAGGGCTAGAAGTGTGTGGGGTTTGCAGAGAGGAAGAGGAGGAGGAGGGAGAGGGAGGAGGATTGTAGGGTCCTTAGTGCTCACTCAGCTTGATTGTTTTCTTGCAAACATTTCATGACCCAGTTATGTAATATCATCAGTGCTAGAAAAAATAGGGGGTTTGCAGAGGGAGGAGGAGGAAGTCAGGGTCCTTGATGCTCTCTGAGGTCCATTGTCTTCTTGCAGACATTTCATTGCCAAACTAGGTAACATCATCAGTGCTTGAAGGCAGTGGGGTTTTCAGGGAGAAGGAGGACTGGGTTCCTTGGTGCTCTCTGAGCTTGGTTGATTTCTTACAGACGTTTCATGATCCAACTAGGGAATACCTTCAGGGCTAGAAGGGAGTGGGGTTTGCTCTCTGTTTATACACAGTGGTTGTCCCTGTCAGTGTTGGTAGGGATGTTTTTGGTGGTTCTTTGATTGGGCTGTTTGTTGTTTGCTGTTGTTGGTCTGAGCTGGTAGTTCCTTGGTTGTCCTGGCAAAATGGAAGGAGGAAGGCACTTGTATGTAAACAGAGAGCCAAACTCCACTCCCATTGCGCTGATGATGTTCCCTAGTTGGGTCATTTAACGTCTGCAAGAAAACAACCAAGCTCAGAAAGCACCAAGGAGCCTGCAGTCATTGTTCTCTTCCTCTCCGCAAACCCTATTCTATTCTAGCACTGATGATGTTCCCTAGTTGGGTCATGAAACGCCTGCAGGAAAACAATTAAACTCAAAGAGCAACCACATTCCTCCTTCTCTTCCTCCTCTTCCTCCCCACAAACCCCACTTCCTTTATGATGTTACCTAGTTGGGTCATGAGATGCCTGTAAGAAAAAAACTCCGTTCTGAGAGTACCAAGGACCCCCAGTTTAATCCTAAAATAGAAATAGTCTCTTCTATTGATTTTAGCATCCTCTGTCTAACAACCCGTCTACAGTCTCCTGTTCATCTCTCCTCTGAATTTATAAACACTTTCTTTTTCAAATGACACAATATTTGCTTCCACAAACTCCCACAATTCAGTCACCACTTTTCTGCTGCAAAATTAAATGCAGCTTTTTTTTTTTTTGGTTACCCAAATATATTCAATAAGCAGAACCAGTAAGAAATGCTGGTTGCAGCTATAGTGGTCTCCCCCCGGTCTCTTGGAGCTTTGCCTATCCCAGCTAACTGATTCTTTTCCTTTGGCCAGCCGGTGAAAAAGAAGAAAATTAAACGAGAAATCAAAATCCTGGAGAACCTGCGAGGTGGCCCCAACATCATCACCCTTGCCGACATAGTGAAAGATCCAGTGGTGAGTAATTTTGATGGGTGGCAAGCAGATGGGCTGAGGGAATACTCAGGGGTACAAAGGGGTTGGCTTTTTTTTTTTTTTTGAATTTTTTTTTTATTTAAAACAAAAACAAAACATAAAACCACCATCATTCTAATACAATCACAGAAAGTGTGTCTATCGGTTAAAATTCTTTTGTGCACAATCCCATATCCAAAATTACCAATTATTTAATTTCTTATTTAACAGTATACTCATTTAGCCATTATTTAACAGAGGCTTACCTCCCATAAGAAGAGCATTTCATATATTTTATCGTTACATTAATTTCATATTTCATACTTCATCTCCATGGTTTATTATCTAGCCATTGGTAAAACAAATCCCATATAAATAGTATTGTTTATCTTCCTGTTCTCTAAATTCAAATGTCAATTTACTCATTTCTGCACAGTCTATAATTTTCTTAATAATTTCATCATCAGTAGGTATCTTCTCACCTTTCCAGTTTTTAGCAAACACAATTCTAGCTGCTGTTAGAACATTCACAATTAAATACCTCAGTTCTTTATTATACATTTCTGGTAAAATCCCTAATAAAAATATCTCTGGTTTAAAGTCAATGTGGTTTTTTTTTGTCATTTTTTCTTGCCTTCTTTCCCTGCCAAATATATTTTAACACCATTTTATTCAAAGAAGTCTTTCCCCAATCTAGTTGGAATTGTCTGAAACAAATATAAAATTCTAGGCAAAATATTCATCTTAATAGTTGATATCCTTCCAATCAAAGAAAGCTGTAGATTTTCCCATTTCGCCAAATCTGTCCCTATCTGTTGTTTAAGTTTATTATAATTATTTTCTTTAAGCGTGCTACATCTTGCTGTTAAATATGTCCCCAAATATTTAACTTTATTTGTGACCTGCATTTTTTATATATCCGCAATTCTTCTTTTTCCTTTACCAACATATTTTTAGTCAAAATCTTCGTTTTATCCTTGTTAATTTTCAAACCAGCTACTTTCCCAAACCCTCCGATTTTGTCTATCAGTGTAGTTATTGATGTTAATGGATCTTCAAGGATAAAGACCAGGTTATCTGCGAATGCTTGCAATTTGTGTTCTTCTTTTCGAATGTTCTTTCCTTTTATGTCTTTTTCTTCTCCTATACTTCTATTTAGCACCTCTTAAGGTTAATATAAACAACAGAGGGGACAGTGGACAACCTTGTCTAGTACCTTTTTTATCTCAATAGAATCTGTCAATTCTCGATTTATCATTACTTTTGCCGTTTGCTTATAATATATAGCTTCTATTGCTTGAATAAATTTTCTGCCAAAGCCCATCTTTTCCATTTGCAGCAACATAAAACGCCAATTTACATTATCAAAAGCTTTCTGTGTGTCTAGAAATATCAAAGCCATTTGTTTTTCAGAATGGGCTTCATAGTATTCCAAAATGTCCAGAATTATTCTCATATTGTCTCTAATTTGTCTTTTTGGCAGAAACCCATTTTGGTGGTGAATGTATAAAGTTATTTAAATATCTTTAGAGTCTTTCTGCCAATATTGAAGCAAAAATTTTATAATCTGAATTTAGCAGGGATATAGGTCTATAATTTTGTATTTGTTGTGGGTCTGTATCCTCCTTCGGAATCAGTGTAATATATGCCTCAGACCATGACTTTGGTATTTCCTTCTTTGTCATCACTTCATTCATAACCTCTAAAAGTGGGAGACTCAAAGATTCCTGCAATGTCCTATAATATTCTGCTGGCAAACCATCTGGCCCTGGTGTCTTTCCATTCCTTTGTTTCTTAATTGCCTCAGTTAGTTCCATCATCGTTATATTTCCCTCTAGCATCTCCTCAATATCTTTAGGAATCCTAGGTAAATTTGCATTTCGAAGATATCGTATCACATTTTCCTCCTCTATCTTTTCTTTCTCATACAATTGTCTATAGTAGTCCTGTATAATTTTTTTCTTCTCTTTATTTCCAAATTTACTTTGTCCTTGGCCATCGATTAGTTGTATTATTTTTCTTGATTCTCTCTCTTTTTTCAATTTATATGCTAACCATCTTCCTGGTTTATTAGCATTCCCAAAGTAGTTCTGCTTAGTACTTCTAATTTTTTGAGCTAGTTCTTCTTTTTCCAATAAGTCCATTTTATGTTTTATTGTATCCATTTTCCCTTTAACGTCTTTTTTATGTGAACATTTCTGAAGCTCTTTTTCAAATCTCTTATAGTCCTCTTCCAATATTTTGTATGCTTGTCTTTTCTTCGCATTTCTCTTCCTTGTATAATCCATTATCCAACCTCTAGCAAAGGCCTTCATCGTATCCCAAAGATTTTGCGTCAAAGTATCTTCTTTCCTATTCGCCTTAAAAAAGAACGCCAATTCTCTCCATTTTCTGTACAAAGTCCTTTTCTTTTAATATAGTATTATTTAAAGTCCATCTAAATCTTCTCCTTTGTTCTTTCCATTTCACTGTCACTGGATTATGATCTGCCCAGGTATTTGCTTCTATCTCAATTAAGGTCAATTCCATTGTTGTCCATATTATATCTAATCTAGACCAAGATGAATGTCTATCAGAATAAAAAGTATGTTGTCTGTTTTTTTCCATTTCTAACTCTCCATGCATCTTTTAAGTTTATTTCCTCAGTCATCTTAAAAAAAAATTTTGGTAGTATCTTTCTACTATGTCTTATTGTTTTATCTGTTTTATAGTCCAAATCTCCATCCACTATACCATTAAAATCTCCCATCATACAAATATTATCATATTCCAGTTCAATTATTTTCGTATGCAGTTTTTTATAAAAGTCACTTTGATTATTATTTGGAGCATATATTGCAACTAAAAGAATTTTCATATTATTATCCATTATCTCCACCATCAGAATTCTTCCTTCTTCATCTGCATATATTTGTTCAGCTGGTATTTTGTTTCTAATATATAAAACCACTCCTCTTTTTTTACATTGTGGCAATGATATGAAGATTTTCCCTAATTTTGAATGTACCAATAACTGTTCATGTTGCTTTTTAATATGTACTTCTTGTAAGCAAATTATATCAAATTTTAATTTTCCTAATTTGTGAAATGTCTTCTTTTAACAGCTGAATTAAGTCCATTTATGTTTATTGAAATCAATTTTCTCTCTTCCATATTCATACTTTATATGCAGGCTTTACTGCTCTAGTTTTCACACTGTTCTTTGAGTTCCACAATCCCTCCTACTGCGCCTTCTGCTTTTTCAATCATTGCTAGTTCTTTTTGGAATTCTATGGTGCTACTGTCGTTTAAAATTCCATTTCCATTTCCTTCTGTTTAAAAAATTCTGCATGAAATGCTCTTGCTTTGTCTATTGAATCAATTCTGTATCTTTGGGGTTGCCATGTTAACACTAATCCCTCTGGTACTAGCCATCTATAGTTCACTCCTTTTTGAAGTAATATTTTAGTCAGAAATTGATATTCTCTCCTCGTCTCTCACTTTTCTTGGTATTTGCTTCAAAACCACAATTTCTTTCTCCTTATACTTCAATGTTTTTTCTCTGACAATCTGCAGTATTTGTGCTTTGATTGATTTCTTAGTAAACCTTATATGCACCTCTTGTGGCAACTTATTACACATTGCATATCTAGTATAGACTCGATATATCTCATCCACACCATCCATCATCATCTCCTTAGTAATTTCTAGTACTTCAGCCAGCATTCCTATCATTATTTCTGCTAAATTCTCTCCTTTCTCTTCTTCCACATTTTGAAATCTGAAATAAAATTCTGATTTGTCCATCTCACATCCAATTAGTCCACTCCTGTCACGTTCAACTTCTCCCAATCTGTTATCTATATCTTTAATTTTTTCCTCTTTTTGCTCCTCATTTTTCTCAAGCTTTTGCAGTCTCTCTTCATATTTCAACATCATTTGCTGTATGCTCACCACTTTTTCAACTGTCTTGAGTTGTTGTTCCATCCTCTGGACTGTTTGAAAAATCATTTGTAATGTCGTATCTTTCTCCCTCTCTTTTTCTTTATCCTTCTGCTGAAGCATCGTCTGAATTGATAGCTGTCCTCCAGATGGCAACGAGGAGGATGTAGTTGAAGCAGATCCAACTGTTGCTACTTTTCTACTCATTCTGTCCAGTAGTCACCAAAGGCCAAGAACAAAAAAGAAAAAGCCCAAAAAGTAAAAAGTGTAAAAAAGAAGGGGGGAAAAGAAAAAACAAACAATTTTTCAGGTTCTTCAAAACCCTAATCCACTTTGAGAGAGAAGAAAAAAAAAAGGGAAAAAAAAGGAAAAAACAAGAGTAGTCCCACTGACAATGGAAATACACTAAAGGAAGGGCAAATTCAAAAAAGGAGAAATAATAATAAAACAGAGGAAGACCAAATAGCCAATTAGAGAGGAAAATGAAAATCAAGAATCAATCTTCAGGCTCTTGTATACCTTAATCCAACATGATTATTTAAAAACAAAGAAAGGAAAGTCCATCAAAAATATTTAAGCAGGGGAAATGTACAGAGAGTTATCATTTAACATGAACAAAAAGAAAAAGTAATAAAAAATAAAAGAGAATTTCAATTTCTTCTGCAATACTTCTGCCCAGGCATTAACAAATCTCTCTCCTTTGCCTCAGACTCCTACTTCTGATAGTTCCCTGAAGAGCACCTGAATAAACAAAGCAGATAGTTCCAAACTCTCTCAGATGTCCTTCCAACAATCTTATCAGCAAAGTTCAGAGTCCTTGGGTTATAGCAACAATGCTATACAATTGTTTCAACTTGCTGTTTTAATAGAAAAGAATAACAAAGTTTCCAATCCAGTAGATGGCAGTATTACACACACTCCTATTTTCCCTGCTATTATAGTCCAAAATTTTTTTGTCAGTAAAAGAAAACAAAAAAAGAAAAATTAGAACAATCTTCAAAAAAGAAAAAAGAAAAATTAAGTCCAGAAAGAAAAGTATAAGGCACAAGGGCTTACAGGTATTAAACTCTCAGTTCTATCAATCCTTTTCAATCCAGTCCCGGTCAAAAGCAAAAAAAAAAATTTTTAAACTCCACCAATGTAAATAATTTGAGAATAAAAAAATGACTCCTGCTTACTTTCACTGCTTGATTTCCTTTTAACTCCAATTTAATTCCAACTTCAATCTTATGGTGTTCTTTACATTTATTTAAATTGAAAGTCTCTCACCGCATCGACTCACAGTACTTCTATTCTTCTTTTGGAGCTGTCCCAACTTCAGTAGCAACTATGGCTGCCACCCTGCTGCTAGAAAAAGGGCTCCTCCTGGATCAACCAGGGACTGCGGTGTCCCTGGAATCGTCAGGATGTGCCCTCCACTATCACAGTCAAAACAAGACTGTGAGGTCCAAAAAGGACCGTCCAGCAGCGGGGCTTTCGGTGGCAATCCTGGAGCCCAGGAATCCTCCGTCCGTTCTGTCGCGACGTCAGCTCTTCCCCCGGCCTTTTTTTAAAAATTGATTTATGAAAAGATAGAGGATAACAGTATTATCCCCCCTCTCTCATCTATATCTGTCTACCTATATGCATCTGTAATTCTATATCATTAGTCTATCATCTACATAATTCTGTCTGTCTTATCATTTCTATATCTATTATCTATATCTACCATATCTATCTACCATCTATTTATCTATCTTATCTATCTATATCTTCTATCCATCCGTCCATCCATCCATCCATCCATCTATCTCCATCCATCCATCCGTCACCTATTATCTATCTATCTATCTATCTATCTATCTATCTATCTCCATCCATCCATCCATCCATCCATGTCTGTCTGTCTGTCTGTCTGTCTTTTATCTATCATCTATCTAATCATCTTTCTGTCTCCATCCATCCATATGTATATCTGTCTGCCTGTCACATTTTAAAACTGATCATCTCCTTCATAGAGGGGATTCTGGGCAATGTTTATTTTGTCTTTGTATTGTTGTTAGCTATCCAGTGTCTCGACACGGAGACGGGCAGCATATAAATTGAATAAATCCTAGATTTTTTTTTAAAAAAAATTAAAATCTAGTTCACCAGAGGCACAGAGTCTAGCTCACAAGTTGCAGACCGATCTCCAGGCACCTGATTAGGCAAATAGCACATTTTAAGCCGGGTCTGTGGACGACAGGTAAAATTGCTTACAAATGCCTGTTGTCTTTTTCATTTCGAATAATAACCCCACCAGACAACCTCCCGGACTATATAATCATCAGGTAGCTCAGCATTTCAGGTGTTTTTGGTCACGGGATCCTAAAATAGTAAAAGTGATATTTTATTTCCTGTTTTTGCCTCTGGTTCCCGCCTCCCCCTCCCCCCTAAGCTTATTCTGAAAGGTTTGATCAGATCAGGCCTCAGAATTAATTCAGCTTTCTACAAAATGCCAGCCTTCTCCTTCTAAGCTTTTCCTGGACTCTAGAAATGTCGGCCGGCAGTCAGTCAGTCAATCAATCTCTGAGCAGCCTTTAATGTGGCCTAATAAATCATGCATTGGAAGAACAGGAACCCCAGGTGACTGACCTTCTCTCTTCCTTCCTTCCTTCTTTCGTCTCCTAGTCACGGACCCCTGCCTTGGTGTTTGAACATGTGAACAACACAGATTTTAAGGTACGGTTTTCCATCCGTCGGGAGAGGGCAGCGTTTTTAATTTCTTGGTTTAATTGAGGGGTGGTGGTGGGGAAGGTGGGGGAGAGAAAGCTTTGATGGGGACATGGAAGCAAAGGGATGACGATGAAGCGGGAAGCGCCTTAGTGATCTGATTTTTTTGGAGGAACTCCTGCGTTCCGTTTTTGAGTGGCTGCCAATGGATTTGGGTGAAAATGTGTGTTGAATGATGGAAGACGTAAATGCTTAAAATGCCATCCACATCCAGAGAAGCAGAGATCAGCATCAAGATTAATACTAAACGAGCAATAAACCACAGGAACCATTTATTTATTTGTTTATTTGTTTATTTGTTTATTTGTTTATTTGTTTATTAGTTTGATTTATATATGCTGCCCTTCTCCGGAGACTCAGGGCGGCTTACAATGCATTAAGCAATAGCCTTCATACTTTTGTATATACCTGCTTAGTAGGGCTTTTTGGGCCCCCCTGAGCGGTGTTCTATTTTATACAAAGTTAGCTTATTGCCCCCACAATCCGGGTCCTCATTTTACCTACCTTGGAAGGATGGAAGGCTGAGTCAACCTTCATCCTGGTGAGAATTGAACTTGCAGTAATTGCTGGCAGCTAAGTGCTACTTTAACAGCACTTTAGTCCGCTGCTCCACCAGGCACCATTAAGAACGTTCCACCAACACTGGCAGGGCAAGCCCTTTGTATCTAGAGAGCAAACCTTACACCCTTCTGGCCCTGATGAGGTTTGTCTAGTTTGGTAATGAAATGTCTGTGCAAGAAAATGGCCTAGCTCAGTGTTTCCCAAACTTGGCTATTTTAAGATGCATGGACTTCAATTCCCAGAATTCCCCAACCAGTATGCCTGGTTGAGGAATTCTGGGAGTTGAAGTCCATACATCTTCAAAGGGTCAAGTTTGGGAAACACTGGCCTAGCTCAAGAGAGCCCCAAGGACCTCAGAGTTGTCGTCGTCCTCCTCACAAATCCCACTCCCTTCTAGCACTGATGATGTTCCCTAGTTGGGTAATGAAACATCTGCTAGAAAACAACCAAGCTCAGAGAGCACCAGAACTCCCACAATCCTCCTCCTCTCTATCAACCCCATCCCTTCTAATACAAGATGCCATCTAATTGGATAATGAAACATCTGCCCCATGGACCCCCCCCCCCCTTCAACCCTGAGCTACAAAGAGTCTCTTTCATTAGCTTCTGTTTAATTTCTCTCATTGGTTGTCCCACACTGGCCTGTGGGAATATTTTCCTAACCAAGAAACAGGGTGAGATTGAGCGCAGTTGACTTCCTTGTTGGGTTAGAAACAGGGAAGGTTGCCACTTTATTTATCTGGACCGTGTCGTTGTGTTCATTTCCCACAGCAATTATACCAGACGTTAACGGACTATGACATTCGGTTCTACATGTATGAAATCTTGAAGGTGAGTTGCCTTTTGTGAAGTCTTTTGAGACAGTCCGGAAATAAAGAGTTTGAGAAATGAGAGGCTGGCTCATTTTAGAGCAGATAATGTCTTATTTTTCTTTCGCTGAGGGCTTGAGCAAGTTTCTTTGGGTTAAGACAGACCAGGAGAGATGAATCATACCTCTCTTAATTCAGAAGTGTCCGTGTCCCCTTCCCACCCTTTCCTTTCCTTTCCTTTCCTTTCCTTTCCTTTCCTTTCCTTTCCTTTCCTTTCCTTTCCTTTCCTTTCCATTCCATTCCATTCCATTCCATTCCATTCCATTCCATTCCTTCCCCTCCCCTCTCCTCCTCTTTCCTTTTTCTCCTTTCCTTTTTCCCTCTCCTCCCCTCCCTTTCCTTTTTCTCCTTTCCTTTCCTTTCCTTTTTTCCTCTCCTCTCCTCTCCTCTCCTCTCCTCTCCTCTCCTCTCCTCTCCTCTCCTCTCCTCTCCTCTCCTCTCCTCTCCTCTCCTCTCCTCCATTTCATTTTTCTCCTTTCCTTTCCTTTTTTCCTCCCCTCCCCTCCCTTTCCTTTTCCTCTCCTCTCCTCCCCTTCCTTTCCCTTCTCTCTCCCTTCCTCCTCCCCTTCTCCTCTATTGTCTTTCTCTCTCTCCCCTCCTTCTTCTCTATTTTCTTTCTCCCTCCCCTCCCTTACTTCTTAATAGCATTGTAACCAATATTTTTATTTATTTATTTTTTTATTTATTTTTACATGCCGCCCTTCTCCGGAGACTCAGGGTGGCTTACGATGCGTTAAGCAATAGCTTTCATACTTTTGTATATTTTATACAAAGTCAGCTTATTGCCCCCACAAACCGGGTCCTCATTTTATCCACCTTAGAAAGGATGGAAGGCTGAGTCGACCTTGAGCCTGGTGAGAATTGAACTCGCAGTAATTGCAGGCAGCTGGATGTTAAATGCTGCCTTAGTAGGAGGCATTAGCCTCCTACGCCACTCAGGCTCCACGCCAATAGAATCTCAGAGTAGTAAGATTGCTTTCTCTTCAATGTTGCCATTAGTTGATAATCTCACCTTTCTTACGTTGAATCAATTGCTTAAGAAAATGTCTCTCAACCTGGGCATGGCTAAGACAGGTGGGCTTCAAACTCCCAGAATTCCGCGCGCTGGCTGGGGAATTCTGGGAGATGAAGTCCGCAGGATTAAAGTTGAGAAACACTGGTTTGAGGTTTTATTTTATGGCCTGGTTCTTCCAGGCCCTGCCTCACAAAGTGTCCCCCGTCCCCCACAAGACACCTCATGCTTTGCTTCCCACCCTCCGGGGTCCCCACAGGCCTTTGGCTGCATCCCACCCCACCGTGCCACACACCCTCCTCTCACCCCCACATCAGCGATTGTACACTTTCAAAGATGTCCGGAGCTCACCTTAGGGAAGGAAGATAGGCCATGCTCTTGCTGGGTGACATGTGGCAAACTCAGAAGCGGCTGCCATTTTCTGAGCAGCTACAGTGAATTGTGGCCCTTTGCAAAATGGACTCCCTATAATTTGTTGTGCTTTGGACGTGATGCGACTTTCATATATGAAACCCTCCTTTCTGATGTTGGGGCGTCTCTCTCTTCTCCAGGCTCTGGATTACTGCCACAGTATGGGAATCATGCACAGAGACGTCAAACCTCACAACGTCATGATTGACCACGAGCATCGAAAGGTGAGGGTTCCTTCTCTCCCTGTCCTTCAGCGAGCTGATAACCATTGGCTGTGTACATTGTGGGTCAGGTCTTGCTAAAAAAAGATTAGGAAAAGAAAAAGAGAAATTTGGTATATTTAGCCGGTGCAAAAATGGTTCAGCTTCTGGACTTTGGCATCCAGATGGTCCTTCCCTTTACCTTCCTTTCCCTTCGTTCGAATTAGAGAATTAGAATTGAATAGTTCTCACCCAACACATCCACATTGCTTCTTGATTTTTTGCCTTCCTGCCTCTTGTCTAGCTGTCACAGCTTCAGATCAGCCATACTGGCCGTCTTCTCTGCCATCGGCACCAAGGGATTTCCCTTCGCTCTAACGGGAGATCGCCTTTCTCCATGCTGTCTTCAGGGCTTCCCCTCTGCCTTTGCTAACCTCTCTGGGGTTCGCAATGCCCAATAAGAGTCACCAAATAGGAGAAATCGGGTGAGGATAACGGAGTCCCGTTTCTCCGCTCCGCTGTGACATCACTACCGGAAATCTGTTTCTGATTTTGTTATTCCCTTCTGGCAGGGGGGCTGCCGAGCGCCTGAGTGTTGCGAACCTATTGTGACCTAGGCCCAAGTAGTTATTACCAGACACAATCAGTCCTAAACAAACATATTTTATTAGATCAGCTGAGAATTACTTCATTCTCAGCTTAGTCCAAATTAATTCCAAAACAAATCCTTCATAAACAGTCCTTCGGCCTTATCACCAACCTTTGTCTTTTTTTATTTTTTTTTATTTTTTTTTATTTGATTTATATGCCTCCCTTCTCCGGAGACTCAGGGCAGCTTACAATGCGTTAAGCAATAGCCTTCATTCTTTTGTATATTTTTTATACAAAGTCAGCTTATTGCCCCCACAAACTGGGTCCTCAGTTTACCTACCTTAGAAAGGATGGAAGGCTGAGTCAACCTTGAGCCTTGGAGAGATTCGAACCAGCAGAAATTGCAGGCAGCTGTGTTAATGACAGGGTGCACCAAACCACTGTACTATCAAGGCTCCTTTTTTGGCACCCCGCCAAAGGCTTTTCTTGGCAAAAGTTCAGAAGCAAGAGATGCTGACAAGAAACAAATGTAGCAACGTTGCTTTCCTACAAAGAGCCCAAAAGCCTTTGCTGCTCTTTTAAGCCTTCTGGGAGGGGTCAATAGTCTCCTGGCCTTACTCCCGAGTTGTCCTTTTTGCTTTAGCTGCTCTTGCCTTCTGGCAGCTCTGCGCATGTGTGCACTAGGAACGGGCTCCTCCTGTACCTCTGCCTCTCTGCTGTCCAACCCTGGAGGCTCCGGAGTCAGCACATAACTCCCAGATGGCCCTGACCCCATCTCTGCCTCTGACGCAGAGCCCTCATCCGAGCCTTCCCCTGACTCCAGGACTGGCCTATTGTCCTCACTAGCCTCCTCACTGTCCGACTCCTCTGCCAACTCTGCAGGTTGCTGGTGGACCACAACAGAACCAAAGAAAAATATTTCACCTTCCACCTTAATCTCTGCTCTTTTTTTTTTTTTCCAGCTGAGGCTAATAGATTGGGGTTTGGCTGAATTCTACCATCCGGGTCAGGAATATAACGTCCGAGTAGCTTCCAGATACTTCAAAGGACCGGAACTCCTCGTAGATTATCAGGTATTTGTGCTCTTGATGTGGAATGACCACAAACCTGGGAAAAGGGGATGGACGGAACCAGCAATTGGGCTACTGTCCCAGTAGAACCTAGGTCCTAGGAGCAAAAAGGAAGCAAAATGAAATGAAGAAAGAACGATATTTTGAGCCAGTTTGGTCTAGCGGTTAAGGCACCAGGCTGGAAAGCAGGAGACGGTGAGTTCTAGTCCTGCCTTAGGTAGGAAAACCAGCTGGGTGATTTTTGATCGGTCACCAGGAAGCCGTGAATTCTAGTCCCGCCTTAGGCATGAAAACTGACTGGTTGACTTTGGGCCAATCACCAGGAGATGGTGAATTCTAGTTCCACCTTAGGCGTGAATTGGGTGACTTTGGGCATTGGCCGAACTCACCAGGAGACAATGAGTTCTAGTTCCACCGTAGGCGCAAAGGTTGACTGGGTAATAGATACAGAGAGAAAGATGATAACAGATACAGATATGTGATAAGTTGATCAGATGGATGGATGGATCCACAACTTCTGAAGCTCCCAGAACTTCCGAAAGCAACTTCTGTTCCATTGGTTGATTGTTCTCACTGTCAGAAAATGTTTCCGTATTTCCATGTTGAATCTCTCCTTGATCAGTTTCCATCCATTGTTCCTTGTCTGTGTCAACTTGCAAAGCTTTCAAGTTGCCATGAGCAGGAGGGAGGGAGAACTGAAGTGAATTCCATACATTCTTCCTGACCGCAATCAGAAGGAGGGTGTTAGGTTTCACAGCCAGCCAAAGTGGTTAATTGGAGAATGTGATTTATGACATGGCCAGAGAGGAGGGGAGAGACAGGGTCATAGGGGAACGTAAATCTACGTAGGGTCAGTCCTAACTGCATCCCAGTATTGCCGGAATGGTGCTCCTAATAAATGACTATATTTCCTTTGAAGTTTGGATCATGGCTCATGAATTAATTAGGGCATCTTTCGGAAACTTGACTGTCTGGCCTGGAAAATAGCTTGACCCCCCTCCTCTCTGGGGCAGCCCCTCAAATATTGGAAGACTGCTCTCATGTCTCCCCTGGTCCTTTTTTTCATTAAACTAAGACCTACCCAGTTCCTGCAACCGTTCATCGTATGTTTTAGCCTCCAGTCCCCTCATCATCTTGGTTGCTCTTCTCTGCACTCTTTCTAGAGTCTCAACATTTTTTTTTCGATAGTGTGGTTAGACAGAGAGACAGGCAGACAAACATAATAGATGGGTGGATGGATGGATCGATAGATAGAGGAAAGGAGGAAGGAAAAAAAGAGAAAGAAAGAAAAAGGAAGAAAGAAAGAAAGAAGAACCTTGGTAGTACAGTGGTCTAAGGCACCCTGTTATTAAGCTGGTTATTAAGACCAGCTGCCTGCAATTACTGCAGGTTCGAATCTCGCCAAGGCTCAAGGTTGACTCAGCCTTCCATCCTTTCTAAGGTGGGTAAATTGAGGACCCAGACTGTGGGGGCAATAAGCTGACTTTGTATAAATATACAAAAAGGATGAAGGCTATTGCTTAACGCATTGTAAACCACCCTGAGTCTCCGGAGAAGGGAGGCATATAAATCAAATTAAAAAAAAAAAGAATATCAGTTGACATTCATTGTATTGAATTATATTTCTGAGTAAGCGTAAGAGTCATGGAGTGATGCAGTCCGTCCAACCTCTCCATGAGAACATTGCCCATGCTGGTTGAGTTTTTTCCATGTCAATCTATGAGTGAGCCACGCTAATGAGTTTCCTTCCCTTTCTCGTAGATGTACGACTACAGCCTGGACATGTGGAGTTTGGGGTGCATGCTCGCCAGCATGATCTTCCGAAAGGAGCCCTTTTTCCACGGTCACGACAATTACGATCAGGTGAGAAGAGTGCGGGGAGCAAAACCTCGCAGCCTGCACATTCGGCATGTGGTCAGCCAGGTCTGCCAGGTATGGACAGAGAGGTAGATGCTCAGGTAGACCCATGGAACATCCTCTCAGTAGGTTGTTTCATCCCCCCTTTGTCTGCGCAGTGTTTGAATGGGGGTCTACAAATCCTTTGTAGTCAAAAATGCTCATTTCAGGGCGCTGTTTTGGGGTCCCTTCAAATTCACAATTCCACCTCCTGGCCATTGAAGCGATGAGAATTGGCATAGTGGCCTGGCTCACACAGGCAGGAATGTTGCAGGATCTAATCTGGGTTGGTCACCAGGACTGGAGGTTTTGTCTTCCGAGCTTTTGGACTTGTGCTGGAGCCCATTTTCATGAGGATGGATGGATGGATAGATAGATGGATGGATAGATGGATGATAGATACATAGATAGACAAATAGATATACATAGCTGATAGATAAGCTGATACAGATGATATAGATGATAGAAAATGATAGATGACAGATAGATGATAGAAAATGATAGAAGATAGATAGATAGATAGATAGAGAGAGAGAGCTGAATAGTGATGGATGGATGAATGAATGATAGATACATAGAAAGACAGGTGATTGATATATGATAGATGGCTGATAGATGTAGGTAGGTAGAATAGATAGATAGATAGATAGATAGATAGATAGATAGATAGATAGAGAAAGGTGAATATGGATGGATGGATGGATGGATGGATGATAGATACATAGATAAACTGACAGGTGATTGATATACATAGCTGATAGCTGGTAGATAGAATAGATAGCTAGATAGATAGCTAGATAGATAGAGAAAGGTGAATATGGATGGATGGATGGATGATAAATACATAGATAAACTGACAGGTGATTGATATACATAGCTGATAGCTGGTAGGTAGAATAGATAGCTAGATAGATAGATAGATAGATAGATGAATAGAGAAAGGTGAATATGGATGGATGATAAATACATAGATAAACTGACAGGTGATTGATATACATAGCTGATATCTGGTAGGTAGAATAGATAGATAGATAGATAGATAGATAGATGAATAGAGAAAGGTGAATATGGATGGATGATAAATACATAGATAAACTGACAGGTGATTGATATACATAGCTGATATCTGGTAGGTAGAATAGATAGATAGATGATAGATAGATAGATAGATAGATGGATGGATGAATAGAGATAGATGGATGCATGCATCCATATACAATAGCAAGGTCATAGGATCACTATGGCTATAACACACACACAAACTGCTAGAGAGAAGTTTCCAGAAGATGGGCTCTTGTATGAGTTGCCAAGCGTCTGAATTTTGATCACATGACCAAGGGGATGCTGCAACAGTTGTGTGAAAAAGAGTCATAAGTCACTTTCTTTCAGTGCGTCTGGTACCTCAAAACAGTCACTAAACGAACTGTTGTAAGTCGAGAACGGTCTGTATTGAATTTTTTTTTTTATCATTACATCCACTATCTCCTGTTGTCTCTTCTCAGTTGGTGAGAATAGCTAAAGTGTTGGGAACAGAAGACCTATACGACTATATTGACAAATACAACATTGAGCTGGACCCCCGTTTCAACGACATCCTGGGCAGGTAGGATGGAATCGATTGAGGACACGGAGGGCTTCCACAAACTATCACTCTCTGTGGGTGTTTGAGGAAGGGAGGGGAATGGAAAATCCAAGAAAATCCAGTTGCTGTAAGAGATAACCAGGCTGAGCCCAAGAGGAAGGGGGGGGGGGTCTAACGTGTTATAAGCGACGAGTCCCTGCGTGCTCACAAGAGATCTAAAGCCATCTTGCCTGAATGCCTCTTAGTTCCCGCTCAATTCCCTTGACTGTTAGTAGCTCAGATTCATGTAGAAAACTTAAGCTTGCAATAATTCTTTATACTTGTTTGAACTGCCCAAATATCCTGATTGACAGTTGACTTTTGGAACAGGGTCCCTTGGGGACCCTGAAGACCTGTTTTTTGCCAATGGGCCTGAGGACCCTAGGGGGATACAGAGCAGTGGTGGGTTCCTCCCGGTTCTGTCTGGTTCGGCCGAGCCGGTAGCGGTGACGATATGATGTCACCGAACCGGTTCTCCCCCCCCCACCCCCCGCCCTCCCACCCTCCCACGTTATTCTTACCTTTTATTTGGTCCCACCCCCAATCTATTGCTGCCTCCTGAGTCCCAGCTGATGACTAGAGGGAAAAAAAACTGTTTAAACTCTTGCCGCGGGGCTTCAAAGGGCCGTCCTACAGCTGATCAGTGTTAAAAGCAAACAAATGAGTCGGGTCGTAAGTGTGAGGACTGGTCGTAAGTGCGAGGGCCTTCCAGAAATGACTCTGACCAGCTAGCCACGCCCACCTAGTCACATGACCTCCAAGCCACACCCACAAAATAAGCCACGCCCACAGAATCGGTAGTAAAAAAAATTTAGAACCCACCCCTAATACAGAGATCATCAAGTGACCTGTTTGATTGTCACCGGGGTGTGTGTGTGGGGGGGGGCGGGTGATTTATTGGGTTTGCAAAATTTGGGGTTTTATTTTTTTGTAAATATTCTGCCCAAAATACCAACAAAAGAGAATATTTGCAACCGAGGGTTGAAACGAGGGTTCCTTGGCTTGGTTATTTTCTTGCAGACATTTCATGACCCAATTAGGAAACATCATCAATGTTATAAGAATGTGGGTTTTGTGGGGAAGAAGAAAAAATGGGGAGGACTTTTTGTGGGGTCCTTGGTGAACTCTTTGAGTTTGGTTGCTTTCTTGCAGACACTTAGTCACCCAACTAGGTAACCTAATCAGTGCCAGAAGAAAATGGGGTTTGCTGTCAGTCCCTTTTAACACTGATGCAAGAAAACAAACAGGCTCAGAGAGCTCCAAGGACCCCACAATCCTCCTCGTCTTCCTCGTCTTCCTCCTTCCCACAATCCCCTTCTAGCAGTACTAATGAAATGTCTGCAAGAAAATCACCAAGCTCAGAGAGCACCAAGGACCCCACAATCCTCCTCCCCTTCCTCTTCCTCCTCCCTGCAAACCCCACTTCCTTGTAGCACTGATAATGTTCTCTAGTTGGGTCATGAAATGTCTGCCATGAAACAGCCAAGCTCAGAGTGCACCAGATTCCCCAAACAACAACAACTCTTCCCCCTCCTCCTCCTCCTCCTCCTCCTCCTCCCTGCAAACCCCACTCCCTTCTAGCACTGATGATGTTACCTAGTTAGGGTAATGAAACGCCTGCAAGAAAACCACCAAGCTCAGAAACCACCAAGGACCTTGAGTGAGTTGGGCGGTCACATAAATTTCCTTAAATAATAAGACGGTTTATAGACCAGAGGTCTTCAAACTTGGCTGCTTTAAGACTTGTGGACTTCCAACTCCCAGAATTCTCCAGCCAGCATAGCATATCTGGCTGGAGAATTCTGAGAGTTGAAGTCCATAAATCTTAAAGCGGCCAAGTTTGAAGACTCTTGTTATAGACGAACAGACGGATGTGCCTACCGGAGTTAAAATAGTTGCATTTTCTCCTTCCCTCTCTCTCGCAGGCATTCACGGAAACGATGGGAACGTTTTGTCCACAGTGAGAATCAGCACTTGGTCAGTCCCGAAGCCTTAGATTTCTTGGACAAGTTGTTGCGATACGATCACCAGTCTCGACTGACCGCCCGAGAAGCCATGGAGCACCCTTACTTCTGTGAGTCTGGTTCTCGGGAAGCCCAGTCAAGTGTCCTTCGGCAGGACAAAGACTCGGCAGGAAATATTACTTAACGTGCTTTCAGAATAATCCTGGAGAATGCTAGGTGCTGCACTAACTGACTTAATTTATTTATTTATTTATTTATTTCCAATTTATATACTGCCCTTATCCCTGAGGTCTCAGGGCGGTGTACAGCCAGAATTAAGAACATGAAATACAAATATTAAAAAACAGTTAAAATATATATAAATTTGGCCCAAAAATTAAAAATCACAAACCAATTAAAACATTTAAAAATTTCTTCTTAAGCCAGCCCAGCTTGCTGGAAAAAGTGGGTTTTAAGGGCACGGCGGAAGGCACTGAGGTCTTGGATTCTCCTTATCTCTGGGGGCAGCTGATTCCGGAGGGTAGGTGCCCCCACAGAGAAGGCCCTCCCCCTGGGGGTCACCAGCCTACACTGTCTGGCTGATGGCACCCTGAGGAGGCCCTCTCTGTGGGAACGCACGGTTCGGTGGGAGGTCATCGGTGGCAGCAGGCGGTCTCGAAGATAGCTAGGCCCTATGCCATGGAGCGCTTTAAAGGTGATAACCAACACCTTGAAGTGCACCCGGAAGACCACTGGGAGCCAGTGCAGCTCACGCAGGAGCGGTGTTACATGGGAGCGCCATGCTGCTCCCGTCACTACCCGCGCTGCTGCGTTCTGGACCAGTTGGAGCCTCCGGGTGCTCTTCAAGGGGAGCCCCATGTAGAGAGCGTTGCAGTAGTCAAGGTGAGAGGTGACGAGAGCGTGAGTGACTGTGCACAGGGAATCCTGTTACAGTGACGGGGTTGCGTCCTTTTCTTATGACAAAGTTGATGTTGGCCAAATATTGCAAAATACGAAAATCGGACCTGGAGTTGATAGCTGAGCTATGAAAAAATAAAAGCTTTGTATATAGAACAATGTTATTCAAGCGTGGCAACTTTAAGAGCTGGGGGGTGGACTTCAACTCCCAGAATTCCCTGGGGAATGGCTGGCCGGGGAATTCTGGGAAGTGAAGTCCATCCCTTTTAAAGTTGCCAAGCTGGTTAGGGAATTCTGAATGTTGAATTCTGACCAGGCTCCCAAACACGACAAACCCTCTCTAGTTAAATGTTCCCTTTTATTAGGAGCGCCAGCAGCCCTGGCAAAAGGTTTCTCTCTCACCACAGGCTAACAAGTCTGTCCGGCAGGGAGATGAATAGTTGTCCGCCACATCTATTCATCTCTGCCCCCTTCCTTTTATCCCCAGAACTAGGGTGGGGCTTCTCTAGCAGCAGCGGCTCTTCCTTCCCAAGGACCAGCCCATAGATTTCCACTGCTCTCCTCTCCTCTGCCTTCTGAGCATCAGGCACTGGGCCCAGCTGTTCCTCCTCCTCATCAGCCACCTCCAGACCTGGGGGCTGTTGACTCTCCATCTGAGGGCTGACGGATGGTCCAGGCTCCACTTCCATCTCTCTCTTGGCCACCTCCATTCCCTCTTCCCCCTCGGAGTTCTCAGGTTGCCTTGATGCTGATCCTGACTCCCATGCCTCCTCCTTCTCTGATTCGGGTTGCTGGAGGAGCCGGCGGCCAACAGGCCATAATAGTTGAGGAGCTGGCTGGGTAATTCTGGGAGTTGAGGTCCACCTATCTTAAAAATTGCCAAGGTTGGGAAAAACAAGAGTTAGGGCCTTCTAAATGTGTTAGACTACAGAATCATTTTAATGTTGGTGAGCTGGCTAAAGATGTTGGCATTTGTAGTCCTGCATTTTTGGAGGGTTCCGGAACGCTGCACTAAATACAGGAAGTCCTCATCTTAACAACAGTACATTCAGTGACTGTTCAAAGTTACAACGACCCTGCAAAAAAAAAAAAAAAAAAAGGACTTATGACCGTTTTTTCACATTTACGACCTTGGTCTCGTGATCAAAATTCAGGTTTTTGGCAACTGAGACTCTGATTTATGATCTCCCTTTTGCGACCTTCTGACCAGCAAAGTCAGAAGGACTTTGGGGTGGGGAAATCCAGATTCACTCAACAATCGGGTTTCTAAATTGATTATCTGCAGTGATTCCCTTAACAAAGGGGGCAGGACAGGTCGTAAAATGGGGGCAAAGCTCACTTAACAAATGTCGGAAGCCCACGCAAGGGGTCATCGCCTTCCTTCTTTTCTCGTCTTTCCAGATCCAATTGTGAAGGACCAGGCTCGGATGAACTCGGCCAGCCTGCCAGGAAGCAGCACACCTGTAAGCAGCGCTGGGATGCTGTCAGGTGAGTCCCTCACCTGGGATGCTGAGATAGGAAACGGGCTGGTTCTCCCTAAAGCCCTCCTGTCGTGCTGCTTGGGCTCTCTGACAGGGAAAGACACTGCATAGGGCACAAACGGTGTTCCCCAGTTTGTAAGCCACTTTGAGTCGCCATGGGCGGAATAGGTGGCAATATAAATTTCCTAAATACCGTATTTTTCGGCGTATTAAGACCCATCTTTCCTCCCCCTAAAAGGGGGTGAAAATTTGGGTGCGTCTTATACACCAAATGTAGCCCCACCCACCCGTCGGCCTCTGCCTCCCAGCAATTTACCTCCTTGCAAGCACAAACAGCAAGAAGAAACAGCTCCTTTCAGCTTCAGCAAAGCCTAATTAGCACAAGTTGATTGTGCTCCCGACTCTCAGCTGTTTTGTGCTGGCCTCTGCTCCTTGCTGCAAGGGGGTAAATTGCTGGGAGCAGATTTTTTTTTTCTTGTGCTAATCAAGCTATGCTGAAAACGAAACTGAAAGCAAAGCAGGCTGTTTGCTGCAAAGAGGCAAAATTGCTGGGAGGCAGATTTCTTTTTCTTGTTTTCCTCACCAGAAAAGGTAGGTGCGTCTTATACATCGGAAAATACGGTAAATAAATAATAATTGGGTCATGAAAGTTCTGCCAGGAAACATCCAAGCTCAAAGAGCACCAGAGACCCCCATCTCCATCTCCATCTCCCTCTCTTCCTCAATCCCCACTCCCTTCCAGCACTGATGATGTTCCCTAGTTGGGTCATGAAACATCTACAAGAAAACAACCAAGCTCAGAGAGCACCAAGCACACCAGAGGCCGTTCTCATTTGACGGGTGGGTGTGTGGGAATTTGCCCTCTCCGGGTCACTAATTTTGTTCTTTTCTCTGCCTCCTTTCCCCTACCCCCCCCTCCCCAGGAATTTCTTCAGTGGCGACGTCTTCCCCCCTCGGACCTCTAGCCGGCTCCCCCGTGATTGCCGCTGCCAACCCGCTGGGAATGCCAGTACCTGCTGCCGCAGGGGCTCAGCAATAAAGGACACCCCCCTCCCCCTCGTCTCTCAGACGCCGGACTGGAGCCACCATAGGGCTGAGGGTCCTCCTCCACTCAAACACCCCCTCCGCAGCCTCTTGTAGCCAACGTGGGGAGGAGGGGAAAGAGAGAGAGAGAGAGAGAGAGAGAGACAGGAGGAGCCATGTCAGAACCGTTGCTTGTGGATTGATCGTCCTTCTGTCCATCATCCCTATGTATCTCTTTCTCTCTCTCTCTCTCTGTTTCTCTCCCCTCTGGATATATATATATATATATATATATATATATATATATATATATAGAGAGAGAGAGAGAGAGAGAGAGAGATAGAGAGAGAGATATGGATGGATCGTCTGACACCGAATCTCTTCCCCCATTCCCCCCCAGGCCTGCCTTTTTTTTTTACTTGAACGTTTTGTAACTCAGAGGAACCCCTGGCAAAAAAAAAAAAAAAATCTACCCACGGGGCGTTTCACGGACCCTTTCTCGTCTGTTCCTGCTCGCCCCGTCCCCAGGTCCTCCTCAAAGACTCTCTCCAAAGTGAGGACGCCGGTTCTTCCTCATCTCGGTTTCTCTCGTCGTTACGACTCGCCGATGCCTCTTCTCCCCTCCTGCCCCATCCCTTGCAGGGGGAACATAATGTCTCCATTGCCCGCCCGCACCCTTGTTGAATTCCAGCCTTGGAAAGCCGGTAAGAATGGGAGACCCAACGGGGCGTCTCGGAAGCCACATCGCCGTGTCCTGCAGCGGCTCGGAACGGACTCGGTTTGCAGAAAAGGAAGGACAAAACGGTCCATTATCCCATGGGATTGTCTCCTCATCTTAATCCAAAGCCTCCAGGCCTCGCCATCCAATCCGTACCTCCCCAAAAAGATAACATCTGGCCCCACCGCCAAGCTCTCCCCGTAACGTCTTTTGGACTTCTGGAAAAATCCAATTTTTTTGCCTGTTTTTCTTGGAAAAATCCAATTTTTCATCTGTTTTTCCTGGAAAAATCCAATTTTTCATCTGTTTTTCCTGGAAAAATCCAATTTTTCACCCGTTTTTCCTTTCCTTTCCTTTTCCTTTTTTTTTTTTTTTTTAAAAAAAACACCTTCTCAAACTTCTAACAGGTTAGATCTTGGAAAGAACCCCCCTCCCACCTGAACAGATCTAGGGGTGCTCGCTTGCCCTGCCTACCCTCCCGTATTTTTTTTTCTCCATGTGCCATGTGGTGAGAGGTGCGTATGTGTATGTGTGATACTTAGAGGAAGCTGGTGGAGAGAAAATTTTCGAGGAAACAAAAAGCGTGCGTGAAAAACATCGCAAAAAAAGGTCAGCTTGTAATGAAGCGTCCTGGGGAAGGACGATGTCCACTCCCTGTGTGATTGTGTGTCTGTCTACTACACACAAACCTCGCCGAAACGCAGAGGCCTCTGTAAGGTAAATCGGTCTCGCTTCTTCCTTATGCTGAAATACCCTACGTCGGAATTCCCGGCTGTAAATAAAAACTTATTTTCTTTTTTTAATTTATCAAAGGTTAGGCTTAATGTCGCCTGTGCAGAGGCTCTCCCTGGGTCAGTATCAATACGTTTTACATTATGCGCTGCCTCTTAACCCCCAGAATTGGGGCTTCGGACCAGGAGGCTGGGCTCTGTGTGTGTTTGGGGTGTGTATGTGTGTGTGTGTGTGTCCTGAAATTGGTTCTCCCTATTCCTGTTTCGGCACCTCGCCAGGATTCGGTGGCGACCGCCACGACCCTGTGTTTGGAAGCCTTACAAGAAGCGTGCTCACAAGCCAAAATGTCGCCGGATTTCGGGGTTTGGGAGAGTCTGCGTTTTCCTCTTGCCGCACCGGAATGTCGGGACGGCCACAGCGAAGGGCATGGTGGAAACCCCTTCCCCATCTCTTTCTGAACCAACGGGGTCCGTAGCTCGCTGCCGGAACCTTGGAAGCCCCATCAGATCCTTCGTGGAAAATTATTCGTTGGGGGCGGGGGCATTGCTACGCGTGGCCTGCTAACCATCTCGGGGTGGCTTCGAGTTTCATAATATGCAACTTTCGGAAACTTGGAATTGGGGGGCATGTTTGCATTCGTCCAGGGCGGGAAAGCAGGTAGCATGAGAACCTCCTCGGCGGTTCCCTCTCCCTCCATCTTCTTGGCGGATGAGAAAGGACTTCCGGATGTCCGCCGGCAGGAAATTTTCCCACGGTGGCGCCTGTGAGGAATTGGGAAAGGCAGCATAGGTGTGCCTAGATTTTGCACTAGGCCAGCTCCCCTCTGGAGCTGGGGATCGACTCAACCCTTCGCTTTCTTCTTTTGATCTTCGAATTTGGCATGGCAACAGGTGGGATTTGTTGCGTGCTTCCTAGGATTCAAGGGTGCCGGGTGCGAGTTGATGAGGATTTTAAGGTGGAGGTGGGGGAGTCACCAAGGGGAGCAGTATCCATCCAAGCTAACCCAAGATGGAAATATTGAGGTTGAGGAGTTGATGTAAACCGGGTATTTCTCGATTTTGACCCCTTTTAAGATGTGTGGACTTCCAACTCCCAGAAATCCCCGGGAGTTGGAAGTCCACGCATCTTAAAGGGGCAGGAGTCGAGAAAAACGGCGTTCTCAACTTCCTTCCCGGTGCTTATCCTGGCCTTGCAGCCCAAAAACCTGCAGATTGTAACAACGTCTGTGTTGTAAATTACCTCATCTGTATACGTCGTATCAGAACACTTTTTTTAAATTACTCAGCACTTCCTGGGGATATATATATATATATATATATATATATATATATATATATATATATATATATATATATATATATATATATATATATATATATTCTCCTTTTTCTCGGGAAACGGGGAGGGGGCTGGCATTGTGCGAGATGGCAGGAAAAGGAAGAAAAAAATAAGGAAATGCCAGTATAAATAGTCCTGTTTGCAAATTTGAATTTTTTTTAAAAAAGAAAGATCTTGTTTGAAGTGATCTTTTTTTTATTATTTTGTTGAAATTTAGATTGGCTTTTTTCTCTTCTCTCTTTCTCTCTCTCTTTCTTTCTCTCTCTTTCTCTGGATTTACCTGAATGGAGTTGTAGTGTCACTATTGGAACTAACCCTTAATTGTGCTGAGAAGTTGTGCCATGGAGGTCTTTAATTTTTTTAAAAATAAAATCATTGAAACAAAGAGTCTGGTGAGTTGGTATTCTTTTTTTAAAAAAATGTAGCCTTGGGAATAGATTTTAACTCCCAGGACTTGAAAAGCTGCTTTTAGACGTTTTTCCTTGCTGGTTGCTGGTACATATTTTGCTTATTACATATTTAGAGAGAGTCTTTGACTTGACAACAGTTTTGCTTAGTGACCGTTCGAAGTTACGGCAGTGAAAAAAGTGACTTACGACCGTTCTTCAGTTACGACCTTTGCAGCATCCCCCTGGTCACGTAATCAAAATTCAGACCCTGGGCAAAATGACTCGTATTTATGACGGTTCCACTGCCCTGGGGTCATGTGATCCCCTTTTGCAACCTTTTGACAAGCAAAGTCAATGCGGGAAGACAGATTCGCTTAATGACTGCATGATTCACTTTAAGAATTGCAGTGATTCGCTTAACGACTATGGCAAGAAAGGTCATAAAATGGGGCAAAGGTCACATAACAACTGCCTTGCTCGGCAAGGGAAATGCTGGCCTCCCATTATGCTCGTAAATCGAGGACTCCCTGTATTGCATGAAATACAGGCTGTCGTTGACTTAGAACTGATTCACTTAGCGACCGCTCGAAGTTACAACCCCGCTAGAAAAAAGCGACTTAGGACCGTTTTTCAAAGTCCCAACTTTTGCACCGCGATCATGTGATCAAAATTCAGACGCTTGGCAACTGACTCCTATTTACGACGGTCTGTGTCCTGGGATTACATGATTGTTCCCTCTTTTGCTACCTTCTAACAAAGCAAAAGTCAATGAATGGGGAAGCCGGATTCACTTTTAACAACTTATCAACCCGCAGGGATTCGCTTAACAACGGTGGCAAGCAAGGTTGTAAAGTGGGACAAAGCTCACTTTAACCCACGTCTCATTTAACAACGGGAATTTTGGGTTCCATTGCGGTCCTAAATCGAGGACTAACTACCTTCGTGGCATTTTCTGCGTTTTAAAAAAAATGCCCCTTTCTGGCATTCCTTCAGAGCCAAGAAAGGCACCCAAATATTCCACCTTTTGGCCCTGAAACTTTGCATTGTTGGAAATTCAAATTTTATGTTCCATCCAGAGCCCCTTTTATTATGGAAAAGACCATAGAGATACGAAAAGGGAAAGAGCGGCTCGTATCTCTCATCGAATCCTGGCAAAGATGGAGGTTAACGAGCCCCTTCAAGAGAGCAGAGCCACTTCCTGGTAAAAGGACAGAGAGGAGAGGCGACTTCCGCTCATGGACTTTTTTTTTCCCTTCTTTTTTGCCCTGGCAAACAAAAGCCCTTCGTCGGGCGGTCGGAAACGGATGGCTCCCTCAACAAAGATGGCGTCGGGGGGCATTTCCGGCCGCTTCCTTTTCATCGGCCGTGTGAGAAATCGAAACGATTTCCGTTGGAGGAGGAAGAGGAAATGACGTCACGGCGGTTTCCGGCGTGTGGAGAGCGCGTGGCTGGAGGAGCATCATGGCGGCTGAGGGAGTCGAGGAGCGACGGCGGAGACAAGGCAGAGGGAGGCCCCAGTAAGCGCGGGGACAGGGCAGGGCCGCCGGTTGGGTCGGGGTCGCCCACGAGGCAGGATTTCTGGGGTCCTTCACGCGGGGACCGACTTCATCCCGCAGACCCCAGATGGTTGGGGGCAAATAGGCTGACTCTGTAAAGCAGGGGGCTCCAACCTTGGGCACTTTAAGCCTGGAGGACTTCAACTCCCAGAGTTCCTCAGCCAGCAAAGCTGGCTGGGGAATTCTGGGAGTTGAAGTCCACCAGGCTTAAAGTGGCCAAGGTTGGAGACTCCTGCTTTAAACCACTTAGAGAGGGCTGGAAAGTGGTATATAAGTCTAAGGACAATTGTTATCTATCGCTTCTCTCTCTCTCTCTCTCTCTCTCTCTCTCTCTCTCTCTCTCTCTCTCTCTCTCTCTCTCTCTCTCTCTCTCTCTCTCTCTCTGTTTCTGTCTATTTATGTCGGTCTCTCCATCCATCTATCTATCTATCTAATTAATTTTTATACCGCCCTTCTCCCGAAGGACTCAGGGCGGTGAACAGATAAAATAACATACATATAAAATGTGAATATAAGATGATTAAGTCAATTTGGCTCATCGGTTAAGAATCTTCAGCATCTCCATGTCTCCTCTCTCTCTCCCTCCCTCCCTCCCTCCATCTATCTATCCATCTATCTATCTATTATATCTATCTTATTTATCTATATCTATCTTATCTATCAGCTAATTTCTCTATCAATCATCTATATCTAATCTCTTATTTATCTATTCTATCTATCCATCTTATCTCTATCATCTTTCTATCTTATTTATATCTATCTAATCGCTATCGTATTTATTCTGTCTTTCCATCTTATCTCATCTATATCATCTTTCTTATTTATCTGTATCTATCTATCTAATCTTATTTATCTATTATATGTATCTTATCTATATCTATCATCTAATTTCTCTATCATCTATCAATTATCTATATCTATCTAATCGCTATCTTATTTATCTATTCTGTCTCCATCTTATCTATATCATCTTTCTATCTTATTTATCTATATCTATCTAATCGTTATCTTATTTATCTATTCTGTATCCATCTTATCTCTGTCATCTTTCTATCTTATTTATCTATATCTATCTAATTGCTATCTTTTTATCTATTGTGTCTATCCATCTTATCTATATCATCTTTCTTATTTATCTGTATCTATCTAATCTTATTTATCTATTATATGTATCTTATCTATATTTATCATCTAATTCCTCTATCATCTATCAATTATCTATCTATATCTAATCACTATCTTATTTATCTATTCTATCTATCCATCTTATCTCTATCTTATCTCTATCTTATTTATCTGTATCTATCTAATCTCTCTATTTTATTTATCTATTATATATTTTATCTATATCATCTAATTTATCATCTATCAATCATCTATATCTAATCTCTATCTTATTTATCTATTATCTCTATCTTATCTCTATCTTTCTATTTTATTTATCTATATCTATCTATCTTATCTATCTATCTTATTCTATCTTATCTGTCTTATCTATCTACCTATCTAATCTATTTTATCTATCCATTTATCCATCCATTTCCCTATCTATATTCTCTATCCTAATCCTATATCCTTTCCTGTATCCTATCCATCTATCTATATCATTTTATCCATCCATCCATTTATCTGTATCTATCTAATCAATCTTATCAATCCTATCTATCAATCTTATCTATCTTTTCTATTCATATATCCTATCCGTATCCTGTATCCTAACCTCTCTTCCTATAGCCCAGTGATAGCTAACCTTTTTGCCATCTCGTGCCAAAAGCGGGGGGGGGGGGGGAGAGCGAGGGGGAGTCTCATGCTTGTATGCCCGCACCCATAATTTATTTATTTATTTATTTATTTATTTATTTATTTATTTATTTATTTATTTATTTATTTATTTATTTATTTATTTATATTTCTATACCGCCTTTCTCCCGTAGGACTCAAGGCGGTGTACAGTCAAGAAACATATAGACACACAAACATCATAAAATTGCTAATTAAAATTATTACTTAGTTTGGTCAATTAAATAAAACCCAGAATTAGATAACATTTAAGAAATCATTGACATGTTCGTATGTTTAGCCCCGCCTGTTGGAACATCAGGGTCTTGAGGGCACAGCGGAAAGCACGGAGATCAGGGATATTCCGTATCTCTGGGGGCAGTTCATTCCAAAGGATTGGAGCCCCCACAGAGAAGGCCCTCCCCCTGGGAGTCGCCAGTCGACATAATTTGACTGACGGTACCCTGAGTAGTCCCTCCCTGTGAGAACAACTGGTCGGTGGGAGGCTATTGGTGGCAAAAGACGGTCTCGTAGGTACCCAGGTCCTAAGCCATGGAGCGCTTTAAAGGTGATAACTAACACCTTGAATCGCACCCGGAAGACCACCGGGAGCCAGTGCAGCTCGCGTAGGAGAGGTGTTACATGGGCGTAACGAGCTGCGCCCATAATCACCCGCGCGGCTACATTCTGGACCAGTTGGAGCCTCCGAGTGCCTTTCAAGGGGAGCCCCATGTAGAGAGCATTACAGTAGTCCATACCGGAGGTAACTAGGGCATGAGTGACCGTGCGCAAGGATCCCAATCCAAAAATAATGCACTGCACCTCACCCCCTAGAAAGCCTCTGGAGCCTGGGGAGAGCGAAAAACAGGCCTTCCCCATTCCCACCCCTGGAGGCCAGAAACAGCTGGTTTCCCGACTTCCGGTGGGCCTGAAAATCAGCTGGCTGGCATGCACATGTGCACTGCAGCTGAACGAGGGCAATGCTTGCATGCCCACCGATATGGCTCCGCGTGCCACAGGTTCGCCATCACAGCTATATCCTATCCCATATCCTATTCTATCCTACATCCTATCCTACCCATCTATCCATCCATTTATCTGTCTCTGTCATCCATCCATCCATCCGTCTATCTATCTGAATGCAATATTGCAGACTTACTTTGCTCACTGCCGGCAGTTCGCTCCTTACCAGTGCAAGGTTGGCTCAACTTCCAAGATAGGTAAAATGAGGACCCAGATTTTGGGAGGCCATAGGCTGACTTTGTAAACTGTCCAGAAAGTGCTATAAAACACTAGGGGGGGGCACTATATATGTCTTAAGTACTAATGGTGTTGCTACGTTTTGTAGTATGTTTAATGAGAATCAAATAAGCATTCTATTTATTTATTTATTTATATTTCTATACCGCCTTTCTCCCATAGGACTCAAGGCGGTGTACAGTCAAGAAACATATAGACACACAAACATCATAAAATTGCTAATTAAAATTATTACTTAGTTTGGTCAATTAAATAAAACCCAGAATTAGATAACATTTAAGAAATCATTGACATGTTCGTATGTTTAGCCCCGCCTGTTGGAACAATATCTGGGCCATTTATTCAATTAAGCGAGGTATTTGTTAGTTGGAGAAAATCTGCTTTTCTTCCTGTGTAAGCTCTCAAATGGCAGCTATTCACTATGTGATCCAGTGTCTGATGTGGAGCACCATGGTCACACCCGGCGGGGGGGGGGGGGGGGGATACTCTGCCCCATTTAAACAGAGTCTTGACAGATGACATGCAAAATGTGATAGATAGGCAGGCAGGTAGACAGACAGACAGACAGAGACGTAAATAGAGACATAGATCTAGGATAAGACCAATATTACCCACAACTTTTCTGCCACAGAATTGTGGAATGGTATTCCCCCCCACACACACGGTATATTAATTAGAATAGAAAAACAGAGTTGGAAGGGACCTTAGAGCTCTTCTAGTCCATCCCCCACCCCATACCTGTTCTGTCCCCATCTCACACACGCACACAAACAGACAGCCAGGGGTTAAATAAAACTGGCAGACAACAAATTCTTTCGATAAGAGGATTGGCAGCAACCCAGTAGCTGCTTGCCAAGAACTTTACTCATTGAGGGAGGGGTTGTTCCTCCGACAGATAAACCCAAACAAGATACACACAGTTCAAGAATTGTCAAGTCCAGTCTGTATTAAATCCAAGGCAGATAACGTTGTTTCAAAGATACAATGTGACTCGCTAGTAGTTTGTTTTGTCCGTCACAGAGTCTGAATGGCCACCTCACCCCCTTTTATCCCCTATGGGGTGTGGTCCAGTGACTCAGCTTAATCTCTGGCACGCCTCCTCTTCTGCTGCACGTGCCTGTCTCTCCGACGCTGGCGTGGATCCAGCCAAGACTTATCTCCGTCACTGTCCGACTATGAGGAGATATCTGGCCAATCTCTTCTACGGGAGACACCTGAGGCATTGCCAGAGAGGAGGGTCCTGGAGAGGGAGGCCTGGCCAACTCCTCTCCTTCATGTTCGGAGCCTTCTCCCTCCGATAACACAGGCTCAGGTAATGGAGCCACAACAATACCATTTCAGACAAATGGTTATCCAACATTCTTAAAAACTTCCAATGTTGCAGCATTCACAACTTCTAGAGGCAAGTTGTTCTACTAATTAATTGTTCTGACTGTCGGGAAATTTCTTAGTTCTAAGTTGCTTCTCTCCTTGATTAATTTCTACCCATTGTTTCTTGTCCTGCTCTCAGGTGCTTTGGAGAACAGCTTGACTCCCTCTTCTTCCGGGCGGCCCCTGAGATATCGGAACACTGCTCTGATGTCACCCCTGGTCTGCGATGACCCGTAACTGGGCACAGAAACAGCACAGTCAGAACGAAGACTGAACTCCCCTTTATTGCTCCAACTTTCCTCCCAAAAATCCCACCGTTCACTGCAGATCCAGGAGCAAAAGCTCCGAAGATGCACCTCCAATAGTTCCTGGCTGTTATTAGTCCAGAGGTGCAGTTCAGTTCTGAGAGCAGCCACAGTTCAGGGAAGTTGTTTCCAAGGTGTCCTCGTCACAGAAAGAATTCACTGGTACTGCACCCACCATCCGGAGTATAACTGTGTCACTGCGACCTCGCATGGAGCCATGCCAGCATGGCAAACAAGGCGAAGAAGACAACGCCAGCAAAGTATCCAGATGTCGGTAACAGCACGTGAGGCTGCAAAAAGCCACGCTTCGTTCCCGACAAACGCCCCTCCCAACAGTGTCTCTTTAAAGCTCATTCCCCAGGTGAGCCTTATGAAGAGGGGTGGGGCGACCTCCTCCCTAGTCATTGGGTTGCCCTGCGCTGATCCCGCCTCCTCTCTATTTTCCATGCTCGGGCGGGGGGGGAGGGGGAGGTAATTGCTCTGCTGCCTGTCCTGCCCTCCTCCCTCGCCTGGTCTTCCTGCACCCCCTCTCCCTCGCTGGCTATCCCTCCCAGGCCCGAGGGACCAGGGATGCCTCGTCCTGCTCCTCCGGTCGTTCTTCCATTGGCCCTAGCTCCGTCTCATCCTTGGACTCAGGCTCTCCCCTAGTCCTCCTTTTCATTAAACTAGACAGCCCCAATTCCAGCAACCGTTCTTTATATGTTAGCCTCCAGACCCCTAATCATCTTTATTGCTCTTTTCTGCACTCTTTCTAGAGTCTCCACATCTTTTTTTTTTTTACATCCTGGCAACCAAAACTGGATCCATTATTCCAAGTGTGGCATTATAAAGTTCTCATTATTATGAGCCACGGTGGTGCAGTGGTGAGAGTGAAGTACTGCAGGCTACTTCTGCTGACTGCCGGCTGCCTGCAATTTGGCAGTTCAAATCTCATCAGGCTCAAGGTTGACTCAGCTTTCCGTCCTTCCAAGGTTGGTAAAATGAGGACCCAAATTCTTGGGGGGAAATATGCTGTCACTGTAAACCCGCTTAGAAAGGGCTGTAAAAGCACTATGAAGCGGTATATAAATCTAAATGCTATTCCTTCCTTCCTTCCTTCCTTCCTTCCTTCCTTCCTTCCTTCCTTCCTTCCCTCCCTCCCTCCCTCCCTCCCTCCCTCCCTCCCTCCCTCCTTCATTCCTTCCTTCCTTCCCTCCCTCCCACCCTCCCTCCCTCCCAGTGGTTAGAATGCAGTATTGCAGGCTAACTCTGCCCACTGCCAGCAGTTCAATCCTGACCGATTGGCTCAGGGTTGACTCAGCCTTCCATCCTTTTGAGGTGGGTAAAATGAGGACCCAGATTGTTGGGGGCAAGAGGCTGACTCTGTAAACCGCTTAGAGAGAGCTGTAAAGCACTGTGAAGCGGTATATAAGTCTATTGCTATTACTATTGCTATTTCACGTGACCTTGATTCTATCCCTCTGTTAATGCAGCCTAGAACTCTGTTGGCTTTTTTGGCAGCTGCAGCACACGGCTGGCTCATGCTTTTTAAATGCTTTATCTTCTAGCATTTTAACATGGGGCCAGAGCAAGTTCTTAAATAGATGCTTGCCTTCCAGACCTATTTGAGGCAGAGATTGAAGACGAGAACACGATACAAACAAAGGCAGAGAGCTAAGCAAATTGTAACAAGGGGTTTTTCTTGCATCAGAATTCTCTTCCAGCCTGTCCTGTTTTCTCACTGCTCCCTCAACTATGTCTGCTCCTTTGTCCGGGAGAAGTTTCTGCAGTTGTGTCAAATTCATTGCCTACCTTTTCGTGGTGGGCAATGGTCCAAACAGCTGCCAAAGTAATACCTGTAGTTCATGGGCCTCGGAATTCCTTGTGGGTTCTGGGGATAGTTTTTCTGCAGACACCTGTATCTGTTGTGGCCCCTCAGCGGCCTGTGCGGATTGTAGCTGATTCCGACAGCGAGGAGGCTGGTGTGGTGCTGTGCCGGCAGCCTGTGCAGCTGGCACTCGAGTCAGACAGTGAGGAGGCTGGAGAAGATGTGGTGCCAGAGGCGGGGATTCAGCCAGGGCCTTCAGAACCTCCAGAAGCTTCCACAAGTGAAGAGGAAGAAGAGGAGGAGCCTCTTCTCAATGCACGAGTGCGCAGAGCTGCCAAAAGGCAGGAGTGGCTCCTCAGGAGGAGGTCTCCTCGAGAGTAAGGCTTGGGGCTAATTGGCCACTCCCTTAGCCTATTTAAGGAGGAACGCCGACTGAAGCAAGTTGTAGGGAACAACTTTAGTTCACTCTCCTTTGTGTCTGGATTCTCTGCAAATTGCTTCTGGGCTTTCTGCCAACTCTAGTAAGACTGCGATTACCTTATTTTAGAATTCTGGTAGGCTGTTAAGACAGTTTATTAACAGCCTTTGGTTGATAAAGACTGAGTTATTTGAGTAAAATAAGCTTTGTATAGAGTTTGTGTGTGCTGCGTTCTTTGGGGTCCGTAGCTGGGGCAGAACAGTATCTGTGTGCGTGGCATTATGCAAACGAGAAAGCATTGGTAATATTTGTAGCTCAGTGTTGAAATGAGTCCTTGATGCTCTTTGAGCTTGGTGGTTTTCTTGCAGACGTTTCTTAACCCAACTGGGTAACATCATCAGTTCAAACCCCACTCCCTTCTAGCACTGATGATGATATCTAGTTGGGTAATGAAATGTCTGCATGAAAGTCATCCCAAAGATGTTTTTTTTTCCAAAAAGCAACTGGACTTACTTGGTTCTTCCCTGCTTTTTTCTTTCAGGAATCCCAAAACACACCCCCATTTGCATTCTGGCTCAGGTATCCTGAGGGTACAGATAAATTCCCAAATTAGTTCCCTTATTGGAGCCTGAGTCCGAGGATAGGATGGAGCTAGGGCCAATGGAAGAACGACCGGAGGAGCAGGACGAGGCAGTCCTTGGTCTCTCGGGCCTAGAAGATTTCAGATTAAGATGGCGGATGTCCTGCCCGTCACATGACTGGATGGCTCCCCTTTAATCTTTGCAGAGGTGAGTAGCAAGGAAACAAGGAAAGCTTTGCTTTGGAACAATCTCCTGTATGGTTACAGGTGGTCCTCGACTTACAATGGTTCTTTAGTGAAATTACGACGGCTCTGAAAAAAGTGGCTTATGACCGTTTTTCACGCTTAACTACCGTTTTCAGCAATCCCCTGGTCACGTGAATAAAATTCAGACACTTGCCAACTGACTCGTATTTATGACGACCACGATTGCACCCAAAATTTCTGTTCTTAGGTGAGAAATTCATTTGAGTTCATAAGAATGAAACACGATCATAAGTTTTTTCTGTGCCGTTGTAACTTGGAACGGTCACTAAATGAACTGTTAACTTGAGGACTGCCTATCTACATGCATAAATATTACTGAGTCCATTTATGATATATTTCAGAATATGGGTTCTACACTCTCTATATATATATATAATGATATTATTATTTTTATATTATATATATAATGATTGCCCAATATTCTGGTACACTGGGAAGCAAGATTTAGTAGTCTCTTTTTCTTCAAAGGTAACTTTTGAGGGTTTTTTAAAATTGTAATAAAATCCTGAAATTCCAGGTACTGTGTTATTCCAGATACAGTATATTACAATACATCTAATGCAGGGGTGAAATGCTCCTGGTTCGGACCGGATCACCCGATCCGGTAGTGATTACGGTGGGTGGTTCGGAGAACCAGTAGCAAAATTCCCCACCCCCATGCCCAGCTGAGCTGCACAACCATCAGAGACTTTTTTTTTACTTTTAAAAGCATTTTTTTCTTCGCCTCAAAAATGCTTTTAAATGCTTTTAAAAGTAAAAAAAAAAAGTGTCTGATGATTCCGCAGTTCAGCTGGGATCATCAGAGCCTTTTAAAAGTACAAAATGACTGCTGACATAAGCCTGATGATGGCAGATGGGATTCTGTCGAAACGTCGCTATATCCTTTTAGGGATATATCCACAATTACACGGGAAGAAACCCGAAATATTAACTATACACACACACACACACACACACACACACATATATATATAATTTTATTCATAAATATTTTTGAATATTTGAATATTGTCAGGGTATACCATTTACAAAAGAGAAAAAAAAAGGCCAAATAGAAAATAGTAATAAATATTAACACATTTATTTATTTATTTATTTATTTATTTATTGCATGTATTTATATGCCGCCATTCACCCGAAGGACTCAGGGCGGCGAACACAAGTTAAGAAACAAGTACAATAAAATCATAATTTAATCCAAATAATTAATTAGTAGTAAATAATAAAGCCCGGAATCAGTCTCAGCCTATTCGTTTGAAAAGCCAAGTCTTCAAGTCCCGACAGAAGGAGTGGAGATCCTGAATGCATGAAGTAATAACAGTAATAATAGTACAACACATGTACTGAGAATAATAATAATAATATAGCCAACTAATGTTAACTAAGTTTCTTTTTATATTGGCTTATTTACATTTTTGTTAATTATGATTGTAGTCATACATCTTCTCTATTGTTAATACAAACATTCGTAGTCTTTTCTTCCTCTAATTCCTACCTCTTGTCTAACCACTCATAAAATCTATTCCATATCAAGTAATATTCTGTGTCTTCCTTCTCTTTTATTTTTAAAGTTAGCCTGTCCATCATTTCAGCACAGTCTAAATTTCTTTGAATTACTTCCTCATCTGGCGAGGTTTTCTCATTTTTCAGGTATTTAGCAAATATAATCCTTGCTGCTGTCAATATATGTAAAACTAAATATGGGCTCTACTCTCTGAAGCTCCAGCTTCCAGGTTAAAATTGTCACAGGAAGCACTTCCTTTTCTCTTTGAACCGATGCCTTCAAGTGCAGCCATGTCAAATTCGGTCCCTGCCTGCTCCGTGGTAGGAACCGGCCCTGCGGCTGCCACATCAGAGCTGTGGTTCATGGGCCCCTGGTTCACGTACTTGGACCCGGGGATAAAAATATGCTACAGACATGTATAAGGTCTGGACCAGAGGTAGGTTTCAGCAGGTTCTGACCAGTTCTGGAGAACCGGTAGCGGAAATTTTGAGTAGTTCAGAGAACCGGTAAATACCACCTCTGACTGGCCCCGCCCCCATCTATTCTCTGCCTCCCGAGTCCCAGCTGATTGGGAGGAAATGGGGATTTTGCAGTATCCTTCCCCTGGAGTAGGGCGGGAATGGAGATTTTGCAGTATCCTTTCCCTGGAGTGGGGAGGGAATGGAGATTTTGCAGTATCCTTCCCCTAGAGTGGGGCGGGAATGGAGATTTTGCAGTATCCTTCCCCTGGAGTGGGGCGGGAATGGAGATTTTACAGTATCCTTCCCCTGGAGTGGGGTGGGAATGGGGATTTTGCAGTATCCTTCCCCTGGAGTGAGGTGGGAATGGAGATTATACAGTATCCTTCCCCTGGAGTGGGGAGGGAATGGAGATTTTGCAGTAAACTTCCCCTGCTACGGCCACAAGACCTTTCTTTGCCACAGTCATTAAGCGAATCACTGCAGCTGTTAGTCACACGGTTGTTAGGTGAATCTGGATTCCCCGTTTACTTTGCTTGTCTGAAGGTCGCAAAAGGGGGTCATGTGGTCCCAGGACCCTGGCAATCATCATCAAACACGAGTCAATCCCAATTTTCTGGATTTTGATCACATGACCATGGGGATTGCTGCAACGGCTGTAAGTATGAAAAACGGTCGTAATTCACTTTTTGCAGTGACGTTGTAACTTTGAACTGTCACTAAATGAGCTGCTGTAAATCGAGGACTGCCTATAATTCAACTTGTGTTTTTAAAGTATTTAAATATTTTAAGATGGGTTCATTTAATTTTGGAATCCCGGGCGTGACTGAAGAATAGGAAGTTGATTTTCTTTCTCTCTCTCTTAGTTTTATTCATTTTATTCATGTGTAAACGATATGGATGGTTACAGAACGAAGCATTGTACATTTAAAAAATAATAATAGAATTCTTATTGATTTCCTGGCAGATCTTCTCTCATCCAGAATGTCGTCGGGAATAAGTTGTTAAATCGGAATTTCAGCCTTGGGAAGACGGGGCAAAACGTCTCACAACGCAACATCCACACGTTTTTATTTGGAAAAGACTCACGAAGAAAAGAACCAGACCTGCCAATACGAATTAGATGAAATTTTACAAGGATCACAGGACAAATTGATAAAAAAAGTTTATAATTATTTACGAGGATATAAATTAGAGGAAGAGGTGGTTAAAGAAAACATGATAATCTGGGCAAAGAATTTTGGCTATAATATTGAATTAGACAAATGGGAAAAATTATGGACAATACATTATAAATTAACAATGTCTGTACCCTATAAAGAAAATCTGCACAAAATGTTTTATAGGTGGCACCTTCCACCGGCCAGATTGGCAAGAATGTTCCCCAATACTTCCCCAACATGCTGGAAATGTAAACTTTACAAAGGAACCTATTATCACATGTGGTGGACCTGCCCAAAGGCAAAACAATTCTGGCAAATGATTAGAACACAAATAGAAGAAATTGCACAACAAAGAATAGAAATGAAGCCAGAAACCTTTCTACTAGGTATAATAAATGGACAATACGAAAAGGAAATAAAATATTTAATCATTCATATAATAACAGCAGCACGAATAATTTTTGCACAAAATTGGAAGAGTAACGACATACCAACAGAAGATTGAGTAATTAGTAAAATCATGGAATGTGCAGAAATGGACAGACTCACAAAGGAATTACAAGATAAAGAGGAACATGACTACTATCTAGTATGGGAAAAGTGGTACACTTGGTTGGAAGACAGAAAAGGAAGAAAAAAAGGCTAGGAACTAATTGGTGTGACCTAATATACAAATAGGAACATAAACCATTAATGCAGGATAACAGTGAATTACAAAGATAAGATATAAGAGAAAGACGAAAACGAGGAGTCAAAAGCACAAATAAGAACATAGATTACAGTTGCAACAACTTTGATAAGATGTATATTTGAATTTTTGTTTACATGTTCTGTATGTTTTGTTGTTACTTGTTTTGTTCTGTTTGTATTTTTAAATACAAACAGAACAAATGTCGGCTGGCGACCCCCAGGAGGAGAGCCTTCTCTATGGTGGCACCTACCCTTTGGAACAATCTACCCCCAGAGATACGAGTGATCTCCAACCTCAGGACTTTTCGTCGGGCCCTAAAAACTTATTTTTTTTCAGTTAGCCGGTCTGTCCTGATTTTATGGTTGGTTTTAAAATTTGATAAGGATTTTTAAATTGATAAGTTTTAAATTACGGGCCAAATTTATTTAATTATTTTAAATCTATTTTTAACTTTATGTATAAATGTTTTTTATCTTGGCTGTTCACCGCCCTGAGTCCGAAAGAAGAAGGGCGGTATAGAAGTTTGAATGAATGAATGAATGAATGAATGAATGAATAAATGAATAAATAAATAAATAAATAAATAAATATTCAATAAAAAAAAGAGAAAAGAACCAGACCTATTTTGTTCAGGAAAAGGCCCAAATAGAGACCCATCATGGATTGTTGCTGTGAGCCTGTTGGGGAAAGACAGTGGATCATTTTGATTGATATGTAATAAAGCTGGAAGGACACACACTGAACAGCTTCCTCTCTTGATTGGAAACAAAAATATTGTATCTTGAAACACATATCCTCACTCTAGTCCAGTGATGGCTAACCTTTTTGCCGTCACACGCCAAAAGCGGGGAGAGTGCGGGGGGGGTCGCGCGCATGCCCACACCCATAATTCAATGCCCCTCTGTGCATGCGTGAGTGACCACCCCCTGCCTCCCCTCCCCCCTCCGCTTTTGGCACACCGGCAAAAAGTTTACCAGAAGGCCAGTTTTTCACCCTCCCCAGGCTCCAGAGCCTTTCTTGGAATCTGGGGAGGGCAAAAACAGCCTTCCCAACCTTCCAGAAGCCAGAAATGGCCCGTTTCCCGACTTCCGGTGGGCCCAGAAGGCCTGAAAATCGGCTGGCGTGCTGGAACTGAGCTAGGGCAACATTTGTGTGCCCACGGATAAGGCTCCGCGTGTCATCACGGCTCTTGTCCTTCACCATTTCTGTACAGCTTGCAATATTTCACTTTTTTTTCCCCCTGTTGTTTTCCCCCAATGCCTGGATCTTAGATGAATTAACAGATCCACACTTCATTTCATTATACAAGGTTAGCTTAATACTGGCTTCAAGTCTGAGTAATGGGAAAACGACACACAATTGTTTGCACACGCCCCTGGCAAACATCTGGTTTCCACACACCTTTTGCTCACCAGGTCTGCATTTCTGTAATAAATAAATGTTACCACTCACAGCTTGTTGGTCAGATTTCTTCCAAATAGTATCCAATATTATTGATTTACTGGATTGTTATCCTGCCTGTATTACTTTATAAGCAACTCAAAGCGGTGAACATACCTAATACTCCTTCCTCCTCCTATTTTCCCCATAACAAAAACCCTGTAGGTTGGATTGCACTGAGAGAGAATGACGCCCAGTTACCCAGCCCACCTTTCATGGCTAAAATGGACTACAATTCACAGTCTCCTAGTGATTCAAAGTCTGGACAATGACTAGTCCAAAGTCACCCAGCTTTCATTCTTACAGTGGGACTAGAACTCACCATCTCCTGGTGATTGGCCCAAAGTCACCCAACTAGCTTTCATGCCTAACATGGACTAGAACTCACCGTCTCCTAGTGATTGGCCCAAAGTCACCCAACTAGCTTTCATGCTTAATGTGGGACTAGAACTCACAATCTCCTGGTGATTGGCCCAAAGTCACCCAACTAGCTTTCATGCCTAAGGTGGGACTAGAACTCACAGTCTCCTGGTGATTGGCCCAAAGTCACCCAACTAGCTTTCATGTCTAAGGTGGGACTAGAACTCACCGTCTCCTGGTGATTGGCCCAAAGTCACCCAACTAGCTTTCATGCCTAACATGGCCTAGAACTCACCGTCTCCTGGTGATTGGCCCAAAGTCACCCAACTGAGTTTAATGCCTAAGATGGAACTAGAAGTCTACCCCCTGGTGATTGGCCCAACTAGCTTTCATGCCTAAGGCAGGACTAGAACTCACAGCCTCCTGGTGATTGGCTCAGTCACCCAATTGAGTTTCATGCCTAAGGCAGGACTAGAACTCACAGCCTTCTGATGATTGGCACAAAGTCAACCATCATTTTTTTTTCAACATTACAGCATTCATGACTGATTTTTTTATTTTCTTTACTATTATCAATAAATCTTAAATTCTGAGCCTGGCCACTTATTGTTTACTCTTAAATCTCAAAATCTCATTTATGAAAGCCTGAAGCTCGGATGATAAGTGTCCACCAGTGTATTTTTGAGTTTTAAGGAATCCCTGCAAGATCCAAAGTGTCCTTTTAAAAAATAAAAATAAAAAAAATCTCAACAAAATTTAATAAATAAAACGACAGAACAAAATTCCAGCCTTGTCGGTCTGGATAAACGGATAGCAGAAGGGATCTTAAGTCGTTGATTGCAACCAACTTCCCAGAAAGAAAATTTCTAAACAATTTTTGAGGAAGCAATTCGTCCCATAATGACCAATATCCTTACAAGCTCTCTTTCATCAATGGTTAACACCTTATCATTCAACTTTAGTATGAGGATGGTATCTACTCCCAACTTTACCTTCTTTTTAATTATTTTACTAGATTCTTCTTTTATTCGTAACCAAAAATTCTTCACAGCAAGTTATGTTGGAGATGTAAAGTGGAGAATGGGACATATGAACACGTGATATGGATGTCGTAAAGTGAAGAATTTTTGGGTATACAATATTTTTTGACTGAGTGCCAATAATGTCCCTCTGTAGCTCAGGTGACGCCTACTTTGCCTCCGTCCCAATTTGCCGCGGGTATAAGAGCTGGTGTCAACCTGCAAAGCTTTCAAGTTGCCATGAGCAGGAGGGAGGGAGAACTGATAGAGCTGATTGATTTCCCTAACTGAAGTGCATTCCATACATTCTTCCTGACCGCAGTCAGAAGGAGGGTGTTGGATTTCACAGCCAGCCAAAGTGGTTAATTGGAGAACGTGATTTATGACATGGCCAGAGAGGAGGGGAGAGACAGGGTCATAGGGGAACGTAAATCTACGTGGGATTAGTTCTAACTGCATCCGAATATTGCCGAAATGTTGCTCCTAATAAATGACTGTATTTCTTTTGAAGTTCGGCTCATGGTTCATGAATTAATTAGGGCATCTTTCGGAAACTTCACAGACAAATCAATCAGCTCTATCAGTTCTTCCTCCCTCTTGCTCATGGCAACTTGAAAGCTTTGCAAGTTGACAGCTGGTTTCCCGGCTTGCCGGTATAACCGCCTTTACCTTCGCAGCTCTCCGCACCACAGGCGGCTTGTGGGTTTGGCGGCGGCGGCGCTGAGGGGAAAAGACCCGGCTCACGCCTGCCATTGTGCTGCGACATTAAAGTTAAAGTTAAAGACCCTAAGCATGCACAGAAATGCATGCATACATGTGCAAATCCCCAAAATGCATTGCGCGCATGGCCCTGCCACCACGCATGCAACTCCCCACATGTACCCTGCCCCCCCACGCATGCGCCCCACCCCCATGCATGTGATCTGTCCCTGTCCACACACACACAAACACAGCCAGCCGAGGGTTAAGGAAACACTTTAGCACACACCCAGGTCTTTATCTCCAACTTGGCAGCGATTTACACACCATCTGCCAAGTGCGTTTATTTCCACAAAACAGAAAGATAAGATACTCAGCGTACAAAAGTCCAATCAGAATAATATTTCTCTCAGCAGTTTCCGGACGAGGCTTTAGTGACTATCCAAGGTTTATTTTTGTTCGTCACAAGGATCACTGGCCACCACCCACTATTATATAGTCTCTGGGGTGTGGTCCAGTGACTCAGTTCTAATCCCTAGCACGCCTCCTGAGCTGCTGCAATCGTTTATCACGCCTTCAGAGGCTTGCGTCCAGGAATGATGTTTCTTCGTCACTCTGATCCGAACCAGCTGTCTCCCTGCTAATCTCCTCTCCCTCGGCCGGCACCTGAGACAATGCCAGAGGGGAGGGGCCTGGAGAGGGAGGCCTGTGACTCCTCTTCCTCATGCTCAGAGCTTTCTTCCTCCAATGGGACAGGCTCAGAGGGCGGGGCCACAACACTATGTGTGCATGGCCTCATGCATGCGTCCTGCTTTTGCACATGCCTGCATGGCCCCCGCATGAGCCCTGCCCCCCATGCATGCACGGCAGAGACCCAAAGATCAGCTGGCTGGCGGGAAATGTGCACGCAGGTGTGGTGGAGTGGAGCTGGAGCGATGGCTCGGGTTTCCCACAGAGAGGACTCTGCATGCCACTTCTAGCACGTGTGTTCTGTGGCTTTCCGGGCCACAAATGGCCTTCAAGATTTAAACCCTTTCATATTTATGATTCTGACACGAGTCCAAAATGGCTTTTGATCAGTGCTTTCTCAACCCTTTAAAATGTTGTGGACTTCAATTCCCAGAATTCCCCAGCCAGATAAAATGTATGCTGCTTGGGGGAATTCTGGGAGTTGAAGTCCACAAGTCTTAAAAGTTGGCAAGGTAGGACATCACTGCCTGAAAGCAATATAACTTAACTCCATTACAGGTAGTCCTCGACTTACAACGGTTCAATTAGTGACGGTCCAAAGTTGCAATGGCACTGAAAAAAGGGACCTATTTTTCACACTTATGACCGCGATAGCATCCTCGTGGTCACTGGATCCAAAGGTAGCTGTTTATTTATTATTTATTTATTAATCAAATTTCTATACCGCCCTACTCCCGAAGGACTCAGGGCGGTGAACAGCCAAGATAAAATACAGATAATACAAATATTAAAAATCCCTTAAAATTATTAAATATTTTGGCCGAAACACAGATTAAAACACCCAATTTATAAAATCACGAATTAAAAATTTAAAAGAGGAGAGTTAGGCCAGGCCAGCCTGCTGAAATAAAAAAGTTTTGAGAGCACGACGAAACGTGCGCAGGTCCGGGATCCTCCGTATCTCTGGGGGGAGCTCGTTCCAGATGGTAGGTGCAACTCGACTCGACTCATATTTATTGGCAACTCGACTCATATTTATGACCGTTGCTGTTATCGCAAAGTCCTGTGATCCTCTTTTGTTGACCTGACGAGCAAAGTGAATGGGGAAGACTTATTCACTTAACCGGGTTACTCACTTAACAATGGTGACAAGCAAGGTCATAAAATAGGGAGAAATGAACTGAACAACTGACTTCATTTAGCAACAGAAATTTTGGGCTCAACTGTACAGGTAGTCCTCAACTTATGACCACAATGGAGCCCAACATTTCAGTTGTTAGGTGAGTTATGCCCCATTTTACGACTTTTCTTGTCACCGTTGTTAAATGAATCATCACAGCAGAGAAGTCAGTTAAGGGAATCTGTTTTCTCTGGATTCTCCGGACAGCTGTCTGTCACAAATGGTGTAGTGTCTCCTCCTTGGTCGGCAGGGGTGGGGGTGGATTAGATGACCTACAAGGTTCCTTCCAACTCTGTTCTTCTGTATTCTCCATTGACTTGACTCGTCATAAGGTCACAAAAGATGATTGTGTGACTTGACAAGCATCTGAATTCTGATCAGACGATTATGGGGATGCTGCGAAGTTCGTAACTCTGAAAAACCATTCCGCGCCAGTGCCGTCGTAACTTTGAATGGTCACTAAACGAACTGTTGTAAGTCGAGGACTACCTGCATTAACTGTGCGCACAAGTCAACCACGATGTTCTAACCCAACTCTCCAAACACGACAAACCGTCTGAAGTGAACTCAAAGATTCCTTTAATTAGGAGCGCCGACAGCCCCGGCAAAAAGTTTCTCTCTCACCACAGGCTAACAAGTCCGTCCATCTGTCCAGAAGTTAAATAGTTGATTGTCACATCTATTCATCTCCTCCCCCAGCCTTTTATCCCCAGAGCTCGGGTGAGGCTTCGCTAGCAGCGGTGGCTCTTCCTTCCCAAGGACCGGCCCATAGATTTCCACTGCTCTCCTCTCCTCTGCCTTCTGTGCATCCAGGCATCAGGCACTGGACCCAGCTATTCCTCCTCTTCCTCATCAGCCACCTCCAGACCTGGGGGCTGTTGACACTCCCTCTGAAGGCTGCCACAGCCCAGGCTCCTCCTCCTCTGATTCGGTTGCTGGAGTGGCCAGTGGCCAACAGGCCACAACACTCCCTTTCACCTCCTCCTCCATTCCACAAATCTTACTCCCTTCTTGCACTGATGATGCTATCTAGTTGGGTCATGAAACATCTTCAGGAAAACAACAATCCCAAAGTTGTTGTTGTCGTCGTCATCCATAAGAGCTGCGGTGGCGCAGTGGTTAGAGTGCAGTACTGCAGGCTACTTCTGCTGCCTGCCGGCTGCCTGCAATTTGTCAGTTCAAATCTCACCAGGCTGAAGGTTGACTCAGCCTTCCGTCCTTCCGAGGTTGGTAAAATGAGGACCTGCTGGAGGAGCCGGCAGCCGACAGGCCACAACACACAATTTAGACTCAACCTGGACTGAGACGGGGAAGGAGAAAATGGAAGAAAAACTCACGAAATCCCCTCCCCCCTTCGACACAAACACACTTACCTTCTCCCAGTTCTGTCGTAATAACCAGACTTGCTGTAGCCTTAAATACTGTCGAGTTATGTTTAACCAGACAAGTGAACAGCGAGGAGTTCCAATTATTGGTGGCCGTGATCTTCAGGGAGCTCTGGCGGGAGTACGTCATGTTTGAATTAAAAGTTGCCCCGGTAGACTTTCCTTTACCGCTGGGATTCTTGCAAAACAAGTCCATTTTGGCTACGTTCGGATAAAAATATTCTGTTTTGCAAGTGACCGTCACCGAGGCATTCAGCTGGACGGGAGAAGGCGGATTGGTCTCAAGACTCACCGTGGGAGGAACTGAGCAAAGAAAGGCAAAGATAGTCAGTCAAAAGAGGTCGGGATTCATGGTTCCTGCACTCAGATGCGGCTGGAAGACTACCATATTTTTCGGAGTATAAGACGCACCTTTCCCCCCTCCTAAAAGAGGCTGAAAATTTGGGTGCGTCTCGTACTCCGAATGTAGCTTTTTCAAAGCTTTTTTTTTCAGGCCTAATGAGCCACTAATGAGGCACTAGCGATCTTCCCAGCTTTGCCTGCTCCCTCCACTCTCCGCTGTGCTTTAACGAGGCCCTAGCAAGTGAAGCGATTTCCATGCTTTGCTCTGACTCTCAGCTGTTCTTTAGAAGCTTTTTTCAGCCCTGAAGCAATTGCCATGCTTTGCTCCGACTCTCAGCTGTTCTTTAGAAGCTTTTTTCAGCCCTAACTAGGCGCTAGTGAATGAAGCGATCGCCATGCTTTGCTCTGACTCTCAGCTGTTCTTTAGAAGCTTTTTTTCAGCCCTAACTAGGCGCTAGCAAGTGAAGCGATCTCCATGCTTTGCTCCGACTCTCAGCTGTTCTTTAGAAGCTTTTTTTCAGCCCTAACTAGGTGCTAGCAAGTGAAGCGATCTCCATGCTTTGCTCCGACTCTCAGCTGTTCTTTAGAAGCTTTTTTCAGCCCTAACTAGGCGCTAGTGAATGAAGCGATCGCCATGCTTTGCTCTGACTCTCAGCTGTTCTTTAGAAGCTTTTTTTCAGCCCTAACTAGGCGCTAGCAAGTGAAGTGATCTCCATGCTTTGCTCCGACTCTCAGCTATTCTTTAGAAGCTTTTTTCAGCCCTGAAGCAATTGCCATGCTTTGCTCCGACTCTCAGCTGTTCTTTAGAAGCTTTTTTACAGCCCTAACTAGGCGCTAGCAAGTGAAGTGATCTCCATGCTTTGCTCCGACTCTCAGCTATTCTTTAGAAGCTTTTTTCAGCCCTGAAGCAATTGCCATGCTTTGCTCCGACTCTCAGCTGTTCTTTAGAAGCTTTTTTTCAGCCCTAACTAGGCGCTAGCAAGTGAAGCGATCTCCATGCTTTGCTCCGACTCTCAGCTGTTCTTTAGAAGCTTTTTTTCAGCCCTAACGAGGCGCTAGAGAGTGAAGCAATTGCCATGCTTTGCTCCGACTCTCAGCTGTTCTTTAGAAACTTTTTTCAGCCCTAACTAGGCGCTAGCAAGTGAAGCGATCTCCATACTTTGCTCCGACTCTCAGCTTTCTTTAGAAGCTTTTTTTCAGCCCTAACTAGGCGCTAGTGAGTAAAGAAATTGCCATGCTTTGCTCTGACTCTCAGCTGTTCTTTAGAAGTTTTTTTTCAGCCCTAACTAGGCGCTAGTGAGTAAAGAAATTGCCATGCTTTGCTCTGACTCTCAGCTGTTCTTTAGAAGCTTTTTTTCAGCCCTAACTAGGTGCTAGCAAGTGAAGCGATCTCCATGCTTTGCTCCGACTCTCAGCTGTTCTTTAGAAGCTTTTTTCAGCCCTAACTAGGCGCTAGTGAATGAAGCGATCGCCATGCTTTGCTCTGACTCTCAGCTGTTCTTTAGAAGCTTTTTTTCAGCCCTAACTAGGCGCTAGCAAGTGAAGTGATCTCCATGCTTTGCTCCGACTCTCAGCTATTCTTTAGAAGCTTTTTTCAGCCCTGAAGCAATTGCCATGCTTTGTTCCGACTCTCAGCTGTTCTTTAGAAGCTTTTTTTCAGCCCTAACTAGGTGCTAGCAAGTGAAGCGATCTCCATGCTTTGCTCCGACTCTCAGCTATTCTTTAGAAGCTTTTTTCAGCCCTGAAGCAATTGCCATGCTTTGTTCCGACTCTCAGCTGTTCTTTAGAAGCTTTTTTTCAGCCCTAACTAGGCGCTAGCAAGTGAAGCGATCTCCATGCTTTGCTCCGACTCTCAGCTGTTCTTTAGAAGCTTTTTTTCAGCCCTAACTAGGTGCTAGCAAGTGAAGCGATCTCCATGCTTTGTTCCGACTCTCAGCTGTTCTTTAGAAGCTTTTTTTCAGCCCTAACTAGGCGCTAGCAAGTGAAGCGATCTCCATGCTTTGCTCCGACTCTCAGCTGTTCTTTAGAAGCTTTTTTTCAGCCCTAACTAGGTGCTAGCAAGTGAAGCGATCTCCATGCTTTGCTCCGACTCTCAGCTGTTCTTTAGAAGCTTTTTTCAGCCCTAACTAGGCGCTAGTGAATGAAGCGATCGCCATGCTTTGCTCTGACTCTCAGCTGTTCTTTAGAAGCTTTTTTTCAGCCCTAACTAGGCGCTAGCAAGTGAAGTGATCTCCATGCTTTGCTCCGACTCTCAGCTATTCTTTAGAAGCTTTTTTCAGCCCTGAAGCAATTGCCATGCTTTGCTCCGACTCTCAGCTGTTCTTTAGAAGCTTTTTTTCAGCCCTAACTAGGCGCTAGCAAGTGAAGTGATCTCCATGCTTTGCTCCGACTCTCAGCTATTCTTTAGAAGCTTTTTTCAGCCCTGAAGCAATTGCCATGCTTTGCTCCGACTCTCAGCTGTTCTTTAGAAGCTTTTTTTCAGCCCTAACTAGGCACTAGAGAATGAAGCGATTGCCATGCTTTGCTCTGACTCTCAGCTGTTCTTTAGAAGCTTTTTTTCAGCCCTAACTAGGCGCTAGCAAGTGAAGCGATCTCCATGCTTTGCTCCGACTCTCAGCTGTTCTTTAGAAGCTTTTTTTCAGCCCTAACGAGGCGCTAGAGAGTGAAGCAATTGCCATGCTTTGCTCCGACTCTCAGCTGTTCTTTAGAAACTTTTTTCAGCCCTAACTAGGCGCTAGCAAGTGAAGCGATCTCCATACTTTGCTCCGACTCTCAGCTTTCTTTAGAAGCTTTTTTTCAGCCCTAACTAGGCGCTAGTGAGTAAAGAAATTGCCATGCTTTGCTCTGACTCTCAGCTGTTCTTTAGAAGTTTTTTTTCAGCCCTAACTAGGCGCTAGCAAGTGAAGCGATCTCCATGCTTTGCTCCGACTCTCAGCTTTCTTTAGAAGCTTTTTTCAGCCCTAACGAGGCACTAGAGAGTGAAGCGATCTCCATGCTTTGCTCCGACTCTCAGCTGTTCTTTAGAAACTTTTTTCAGCCCTAACTAGGCGCTAGCAAGTGAAGCGATCTCCATGCTTTGCTCCGACTCTCAGCTTTCTTTAGAAGCTTTTTTTCAGCCCTAACTAGGCGCTAGTGAGTAAAGAAATTGCCATGCTTTGCTCTGACTCTCAGCTGTTCTTTAGAAGCTTTTTTCAGCCCTAACGAGGCGCTAGCGAGTGAAGCGATCTCCCCCCCCGTGCTTTGCCTGCTTTTCTCATTGCTGCTTCCTCACAGCTGTGCCTTAGAAGCTGTTTTTTATCCCCAAGCAAGGGATAAAAAACCAGCAAATTAACGTGCTGAAGCTGACCAGACTAAAGAGGCTAGTCAGATGAATACCTGTTAGGCAGATTCCCCCCCCCCATTTTCCTCCCCCAAAATTAAGCTGCATCTTATACTCCGGTGCGTCTTATACTCCGAAAAATACGGTAACTGGGTTTGGTTTCTGATTGTGATATGGGGGGAAAACAACCCTCGTACGAAAAATCCAGAACCTGGTTTGCAGGAAGCCCAAAATCAAAACTTAACACCACGAACAAAGAAAGAAACGAGGAACCTGTTCTGTCCCAGCTCCCCAAACACAACAAACCCTCTGAAGTGATCTCAAAGATTCCGTTATTAGAAGTACCAGCAGCACCAGCAAAAAGTTTCTCTCTCACCGCAGGCTAACAAGTCCATCTGGTCGGGAGATGAATAGTTGTCTGCCACATCTATTCATCTCTGCCCTCTGCCTTTTATCCCCAGAGCTAGTATGGGGCTTCGCTAGCAGTGGTGGCTCTTATATCCCAAGGACTGGCCCATAGATTTTCACTGCTCTCCTCTCCTCTACCTTCTGCACATTTGTGTGTCAGGCACTGGACCCAGCTGTTCCTCCTCTTCCTCATCAGCCACCTGTAGACCTGGGGACTGTTATCTCTCCATCTGAGGGCTGATGGACAGCCCAAACTCTCTCTCAGATAAAGCAGGGGTGTCAAACTCAAGGTCTGAGGGCCAGATCCAGCCCACAGGGTGCTTAGATCTGGACCCCGGGGCTACCCTGGAAACCAGGGGTGGGTTCTAAAAATTTTACTACCGGTTCTGTGGGCGTGGCTTATTTTGTGGGTATGGCTTGATGGTCATGTGACAATTCTTTAGGATTTAGCAGAGGTACTGGTCTACCAGGCTTTTAATTGCTTGCAGAGCTGTACCGGTCTACTCGTTTATTTTTGCAGGCAATTATCTACTCATGTATTTTTGCAGGCACCGGTCTACTCATTTGTTTTCTTTTAATACTGATCAGCTGTAGGGCGGCCCTTTGAAGCCCCGCGGCAAGAGTTTAAACAGTTTTGTTTCCCTCTAACCATCAGCTGGGACTCAGGAGGCAGCAATAGATTGGGGGGGGCAAATAAAATGTAAGAATAAAGTGGGGGGTGGGGGGAGTGGGGGGCAGGGGTGGGGTGGGGTGGGGTGGGCAGGGGCAGGCAGAACCAGTTCGGTGATGTCATATCGTCACTGCTACCGGCTCGGCGGAACCGGGCGGAACTGGGAGGAATCCACCACTGCTGGAAACAGTGAAGGATTGGCCTTCAGTGCCCTGCTGAGCTCCGTTTTCACTGGCAGAGGGTTGCAGGAGGCCGTTGCAGCTGAAAACGGAGCTTGTTTTTGGTGGCAGAGCATTTGGGCTACCACAGGTGCCCCTGACACAAGTGACGTCGAGCTGGCCACGCCCACCCCGGCCACACTCACCCCGGTCCCCTGAGGTCAAACACAACCCTGATGCGGCCCTCAATGAAATCAAGTTTGACACCCCTTCATTCTCAGCTTAGTCCAAAACAAAATTCTTCATAACCAGTCTGTCGGCCTTATCATCAACCTTTGATGCCTTTGGCAACCGGCCAAAGGCTTTTCTTGGCAAAACCCCCACAAAGTTCAAGAGACACTGACAAGAAGCACTGGAATCAATATTGCTTTTCTATAAGGAACCCAACGGCTCGTTGCTGCTCTTTTAAGCCTTATGGGAGTGGCCAATCATCTTCTGGCCTTACTCCCTAGTTGTCCTTTTTTCTTCAACTGCTCTTGCCTTCTGGTAGCTCTTCACATGCGTGCACTAGGAACAGGCTCCTCCTGTTCCTCTGCCTCTCTGCTTTCCGACTCTGGAGGCTCCGGAGTCCGCGTATCACTCCCAGATGTCCCTGGCCCCATCTCTGCCTCCAACGCAGAGCCCTCATCCGGGCCTTCCCCAGCCTCCAGGACTGGCCCATGTTCCTCCCCAGCCTCCTCACTGTCCGACTCCGCTGCCAGGTCTGCAGGCTGCTGGTGGACCACAACAGCTGCTTGCAACTATGTAAGGATGCCAAGCTAGTTCCCTGCTCAACCCCTCCTTCCATCCTGATAGTTTCCCAACAGATTCGCTCCACAACGCTTCAGTTGACAAGAGCGGATCTCCCTCCCTCTCCGAACGGCACCTACCTCTCACGTAGACCGCAACCTGTTTCTTTATACTAGATTGTCCCAGTTGGAGAACTTTATTGATCATTTGGCAGCGGTAGGTCCCATTATCCTTAGGGCCCATGTTGCTGAGGCTGATGCTGAAGTCAGTTCTTGATCCTGGAACGAGCCTCACCCCGCGAGAATGTTGGTCACTCTCCTTGTAAATTAACTTCCAGACGTTGTTGCTCGATTCTTTGTACCATCTTGCACTTGTTGGCAGATCCATCTGAGTCAGGGTACAGTTGAGAGTGAGGGTCCTGCCTCCTGTGACCTGCACGAAGGTGGACTCGGGTTTCTGAGGTTCAGTGCTTAGACCGGTACCACCAACCCCTGAAATGGAAAATAGCTTCTGTTTATTCTGGAGATCCAAAATGGCCATCATTTGAGCGAGGCAATACGTGGCAGGATTATTTGAACTTCTGGGCCTGCCTCCATCTTATGTTAACACTAGACTTTCTCTTTTGCACACTCAGCACAAGTACCAGAGAGATTCAATCAAGATCAAGTGGATAACCCTGGCGATAAATGGGGTGACAGATGTCGCAGCCAGATCGCCCTCAAATTTGGGATATTCAATTGAACTTGAAAAATGGGAAGAAATTTGGGGGAAAACCTTAAAATTAACAATGTCGGTTTCTGTTACAAGGATTGATGGATCAGGCCCAATGAAGAGACTTGAGACTTCAAGTAAAATATCTCTCCTTTTATTTGCATGTTCATCATATCATCACTTGGTTACATTAGGATCTGAGCAACATGGAGGAGTGTGCCCACCTTTTGTACCTGTGGGCGGGGATTCAGGTAAGGAGGGGCCTATGGGAGGAGCTGGCCAGGTGGGTGTCTGGGTTAACCCTTGCACTGCTGAGCTATAGCTGGTCCCTGGCACGGGTAGGGCATTTATACCTGACAAATCCCCCTCTAAATGCCTGACCTGTGTCTGTAGGCCTGACTGACCGGTTGGTATCCTGTGGTGAATGTTGAGCTTGGAAACTAAGTGTGAGTGTTGTTTGCCCTGCAGAGGTTTTGTGAGTATGTCTGCGGTCTGTTCTTCTGTATTGCAGTATATGGCCTTTATGAAACCGATTCTGGAGAGCTGTCTCACGTGCTTGTATTTTATATCTATGTGCCTTGATCTTTGCCCTACAGCGTCGGACATGGATATTTCTATAGCGGCTTTGTTATCCTCGTAAATATTTATTGGGTAAGTTGGTTCTTTCCACACACTGGCCAGTAGGTCGTCGAACCAGATGAGGTTGTTGGCGGCTTTGGAGAGGCATATGTATTCAGCTTCAGTAGTCGAGGTTGCCACCAAGATTTGCTTGCCTGTATACCAATGTACCAGACTGTTATTTAAGTAGAATATGTATCCAGACGTGCTCTTCCGGCCTTTGGCGTCTCCGGCCCAGTCAGCATCGGCGTAGCAGGAAAGGATGGGTTCGTTGGATTTTTCAGGCTCTAGGGTTAGGCATGCATTGGCACTTTGTTTCAGGTATCTTAGCACCCTTTTCACTGCGTCCCAGTGGTATGTGGTGGGTTTGCTCACGTGTCTGGACAATAAATTAACTGATAGGGCAATGTCTGGTCTTGTCCAGTTAGCGATATACAGGAGAGAGCCTATGACTGACCTGTACAGCGTGTTGTCTTCAAATCCGGGTGATTCATCATGCATGTTTCTCAAGAAGTCCGTCTGCATGGGCGAATCACACCCCTTGGCGTCTGCCATGTTGCACTTGTGGAGTAACTCTTCTATTTTCTCTTTCTGTGACAGCTGGAAACCTTTTGGTGTTTGGTTGACTTGCACCCCCAGGTACCGGTTTATCTTTCCGAGGTATTTTAGGGTGAAGTGCTCGCTCAGTCTGCTGGCGAAGGTGTCGCGGTTCTCTTCGTGCTTGCTGATATATAGTATGTCATCCACGTAAACCAGGATGTATTCTGGCGAGTCCCCCTCCTTCCTGGTGAAGAAGCAGTTGTCAGCTATGGTTGCCGTGAACCCCATAGACTTCAGTGCCTCTACCAAGCATTCGTACCAGCGTTTGCCTGATTGCTTCAGTCCGTATAGGCTCTTGTGGAGTAACCAGGTGTCCCCCCTGTTGGTTTCTTTGCTGTGAGGCGCTCTGATGTATATCTCTTTATCTAGATTGGCGTGCAAGTAGGCGGTCTGCACATCAAACTGGTGCACCTCCAGTCCTAGCAGAGATGCGATGACCAAGGGGCTTTTTACACTCTCTGTCCTTACGGTGGGCGAGTAGGTGTCAGTGTAGTCCTCCGGGAACCTTTGAGCAAACCCCTGGGCAACTAATCTTGCTTTGTATAGGCTTTGCCCACCCTCTAAGTTTTTGATCTTGAAGATCCATCGGGTGCCTATTGTGTTCTTGCCCTCTGGGACTTTGGTTGGGGTGTAGACCTCTAGCTTCCTCAGGCTGTCCAGCTCTTTGGCCATGGCTAACTCCCACTTTGCCCTCTCTTCCTGGGGTAGTCTCAATACCTCTTCGTAGGAGTTGGGTGTGACATGATTCGTGTGTACGTGCATCACGTAATCATTTAGCCTTCTTGGCAATTGGTTTCTGGTAGACCTGACCGGTCTGTCTACTGTCTGCTCAGTGTCATGCAGATGTCTGGCCTCTCTTTGGGTCAGTGAGTCTACACTTATCTTGGGGTGATTCTCCTTCCATCCCTCAACCTTGATGCCTTGGAGGTTGGGCCTGGGCCTACCCCCTTCCCGTCTATCCACTGTCTCGCTTTCGTCTTGAGCTTGCTCAACTGGACTATCTTCTCGCTTGGTGGATACCTCGTTTAAGTGTATTCTGGACCAGTTGGCTTGCTCATGGAAAGTCGCTGTCCTAGATACCACGAATCTATTATTGCTATCCACAAACCTGAAGCCCTTGGTTCCTGGCTCGTATCCCATAAACCTCAGTCTTCTGGATACCTTGTCCCCTTTTTTGCGTAACTGTTTGGGTATGTGGACATCAGCGGTCACGCCGAATACATGTAAGTGTGCTATCTGTGGCCTTTTGTTGTACATGAGCTCGTATGGTGTTTTGTCTATCACACTGGACCATGTTCTGTTGAGAGTGTAGTTGGAATAGACCAGGGCTTCAGACCAGAAGTGCTGGCCAATGCCCGCGTCCTCTAAGGCGCACCTGACCATCGTCTGGAGTGTGGAGTTGCGCCGTTCTGCGACCCCGTTCTGAAAAGCGGAAAACGGGGACGACGTAAAGTGAATCACGCCTTTGGACCTGAGCCAATGGGAGAAGTCCTTAGATAGAAACTCAGATCCTCTGTCAGTCATGATTTGCTTGATCTGTGTGTTGTTTTGGGTTTCTACTCTTTTGTAAAACTCTTTGAATTTCTGGAAGGCCTCATCCTTTTTCCTTAAAGTATAGACGAAGCCATATCGACTAAAGTCATCTACTATGGTGAGAAAGTATCTTTTCTTGTAATTTATGGATGGCCTTAGGGGCCCTACCAGGTCCATGTGAACTAGGTCGAATATTTGTTTGGCGGCGCGTAACGACTTCTTGGGCCTGGGTTTTACCTTTAATTTTGAACATTTGCACACTGAGCACTCGAGGTAGTTTTCACAGTTCTTTATTTTGACACCCTCGGTACAATTGGCCATTTTCTGGACCACGGGGAAGCTGGCGTGCCCTAGCTTCCGGTGTAGCAGATGAGCACAGTTGTCATGCATGGGTTTGCCTATTGAGGGCCCCTTTTGGGTGTGTCTGTTGTGTCGTGTCTCTTGTGTCGTGTCGCCATCACTATCTACCTCTTTCCCATCTACTTGTTCTCCCTCAGTCCTGCCCTGATCGGTGCCCTCTGTGTCCTCTGAGCTGGTGCACACGCTGTGGGCGTCATCCTCATGGAAAGTTATGTACGGTAACCCTTGGTTGACGGTTACTCTCCCTATATCTTCCCCATCCTTGCTGACTTTGACATAACCATTTGTGAAGGTCACCTCAGCCCCTGATTCCTTGCTAAGCTTTACTGCGGCTAGAATGTTGTGGGGTATCCCCGGGACTAGCAGTACCCCCTCTATTTTCCCCAAGCCTGGCAATGTAACTGTCCCTTTGCCTGTCACCCTAACCTGATTTTGGTCTGCGACTTTGATCGAAAAGTCTTCCCTCTTGAATGATGAGAGTAGCTTCTGATTGTAGGTGGTGTGATTGGAGGCTCCCGAGTCCAGGAGCCATGAGCTGGTGCCTTTGTCTTGGTATGTGATGTGTGTGCGCTCGCCTATCCCATATAATGACCCTGTCCTGCTGTCGCGCGAGCTGTCTCTGTTCCCCCTCCTGTCCCTGGGATTGGGTGAGTCCCTGCGCCTATACCTTTCTTCCGATGTGTGCCTTTCCGTTTGTCTGTGCCTGTGCTCTGGTCTGCCTCTCTCCCTATAGTTCTTGGGGCAGTCCCTTTTGATGTGTCCCCTTGACCAGATATAACATTCTGGCATGTTGTGTTGTCTCTCTTGGAAGACTACTCTCTTCTCACTCTTATGTTCTCTGGGAGGGCCGGGGCGGCTCCTTCTCAGATTATCTTCTGCGATCAGCTTATTGGATAGCTTCTCCACGGATAGCATTCCCAGACTAATGGTATCTAAGTGTGTCAAGAAGTTATTCCATGAGTGATCTAAAGAGTTAATTATTACGCTCTTCATAATCTGGTCGGAAATAACTTCTCCCCTGAGGTGTAGCTCTGCCCTGGTACCGCTTAAGGACACTAGGTGCTCACTCATAGGTGTTCCTGGCTTAAGTCTGGCAGAAAAGAAGTCTTTGGAGATTTGGGTGGTGGTGGACACACTCTCACTGTAAAATAACCCAAACATTTTTCCTATAATTTCTGATACTGTGAGGTTATGTCCAATACAGTGGTAAATAGTGGGTGATATGCTTGCAATTAAAAGATAGAATGCCCTATGGTGCATGCAATCCAGCTCTAAAGACCATGGTCTCTCTGGGGGATCATTAATAAAATGAGACATATTCTCTTTTAGGAATACCACTTGGAGTTGCTGTGACCACTCTAGGATATTGCCCCCATCCATTCTCAACTTGGGAAAGTCAACAGGTAAGTTCCCAGCACTATTAGTAAAGTTACTTACTGCTGGCTGTTGTCCATGGTTCCTTATGTGCCTATAGCAGCAGAAAGGCATGGGAACGCTTGCCGGTAGTTTAAAAGTCCCGCTTTGTAATTTTTTTCTTTTTTCTTCCTCTAGGCGGAAGAGCGCATGCGCGAAGTCCATTTCAGCTCCGCCGTCGCTGTGGAAGGACCTGTTCATCGCGGCTCCGCTGTAGAGGCCTCTGTCGGTCGGGTAGGCCTCGGCTTCGGCCTTGGGGGTCCAGGTGTGCTCCGGAAGGCGTCGTCCAGCAGCTGCTTCTCCGGAATGAAGATCCTGGCGGCGCTGGGGCTCCGGCGATGGCTGTAAGTAGCTGCCCCAATCCATGCGGTCCGGGGTGTGCGGCCTGGGCGATCGGAGGCGCGGTGTCCCTGGGGTGCGAAGGTGGGCTGGCGAGTTGTCGCGGGCGTCGGTGGCTCTCGGGTGGGTGCTTCGTTGCCCCTCTCCTCGTCTTCCCTTTTGTTTTGGCCTCTCCGGCTTCTCTTTAGTGATTTTGAGGCCTGGGCCGAAGGCGGCAGCAAGGGTCTTCATGGCCCTATCCACTTGCCGCTCGCTGGGGGTGTACCAGGGGTCGGAGTCGGATTCGGTCCCCTCTCCCCGGTCACTTTCACCATGGTTTATGGTCCGGCATTTTTCGCGCGCCGGCCATTTTGAATTCTGTTTGTTGATTGGTTGGGGGTCGGCCATCTTGTCCGACCACATGGACAAAGATGGCCACCGTTTCAAATTTAGAGCGGGGCTTTGGGGCTCGGTGGCCGTTGGAAGTGCCCTTTTGGGCGATCCACTCACCGAGTCCAGCTCCTCGAGTTCGGAGTCCAAGCCTTCTTCGCTCCTTGCCACCTCTCGGTCGATTATGAAGCTCCGCAGGTCGGCAAGGAGGTTCTTGTCGCCGGCTCGCTCTTTCAACAGCTGCAGGACGTCGAGTCGTAGCTTCTCTTCTTCTTGGTCGTGGTGGGCCCTTTTCCCTTTCTCGATCTCCCCCCTTTCTTCCGTCGTGGTGGCTTTGGGGGTGGTTGAGGTTCCTGCCTTCCGTGGCGAGTCCGATGGGTTGCTTTCCCGTTGCTTCGGGGGTGTCGCCATTCTGCAGGTAGGTACGGGTCCTTGTCTTGTGGCTTGGGATCTCTGGGCCTTACCAACCATCGTCTGCTACCATTTTGTTACAAGGATTGATGGATCAGGCCCAATGAAGAGACTTGAGACTTCAAGTAAAATATCTCTCCTTTTATTTGCATGTTCATCATATCATCACTTGGTTACATTAGGATCTGAGCAACATGGAGGAGTGTGCTCACCTTTTGTACCTGTGGGCGGGGATTCAGGTAAGGAGGGGCCTATGGGAGGAGCTGGCCAGGTGGGTGTCTGGGTTAACCCTTGCACTGCTGAGCTATAGCTGGTCCCTGGCACGGGTAGGGCATTTATACCTGACAGTTTCCTATAAGGAAAATATATACAAAATAGCTGTATAGATGGCACCTGCCTCCAGTTAGATTATCGAAGATGTTCCCGGGAACCTCTCCAGTTTGTTGGAAATGCAACGACACTATGGGAACTTATTTTCATAGTTGGTGGACCTGTCCCCGAGCAAAAGAATATTGGGCTAGAATTCAAAAATGGATTTTAGAAATCATAGGATGTAGGATAGAATCGAACCCGGAAACGTTTTTACTAGGCATGAAACCAGAGGACTTAAACAAATCTAATTGGTATCTTGCTCTCCACATCATCATTGCAGCCAGGATCTCATTTGCGCAAGAATGGAAATCCAAAAATATGCCATCGAAGGCTACGTTAACCACAAAGATCATGGACTGTGCAGAAGCAGACAAGCTTACTGGACTTTTGCGAGATAGACAAGAATCGGGGTTATATAGGAGCTGAGACAGATGGTATGCTTGGCTGCAAAAAAAAGAAATCTTAAGAAGAATGTAAAATATTAACCTTAGTGTGAATGTGGGTAAATATTTATAGGAGCATTGCATGGCAGTTGAGAATTTTTTCTTCTGGATAAACTTTTCTTTCTTTTGATGAGTTGGTTTAATGGAGGTTTGTACTATCTCTAGGTGAAAATTGATACTTTAAAACTCTATATGTATTATATTACTCTCTGCAATTCTATTCCATATTGCTATACTTTTTTTCTGTAATTTTTAATAATTTTCAATAAAAAATGTAAAATAATAAAAAAAAAAGATCAAGTGGATAGATAGCTTTACCACCAGATGGATTTGCGACTGGCTGACAAACCGTACTCAACGAGTAGTCCTTAATGGGTCTACGTCAAGTGGTGACCAGTCGTTAAGCGAGTCAGTCTTATAATATACTTGGACTTCAACAAGGCATTTGACAAAGTAGACCACAACCTACTTCTTGGTAAACTAGAAAAAAAGTGGGATAGATAGCATCACCACCAGATGGATTCATGACTGGTTGACAAACCGTACTCAACGAGTAACCCTTAATGGGTCTAAGTCTACATGGAGAGAAGTAAACAGTGGGGTTCCACAAGGTTCCGTCCTAGGCCCAGTACTCTTCAATGTCTTCATAAATGACATAGATGAGGGAATAAAAGGGGAAATTACGAAATTTGCCGATGATACTAAGCTGGCAGGAATAGCTAACACCCTAGATGATAGGCTCTAGATCCAGATGGATTTTGACAGACTTGAACTCTGGGCCCTATCTAACAAAATGAAATTCAATGTAGAGAAAAGTAAAGTCTTACACTTAGGCAAGAACAACCAAAAATCCACATAGAGACTGGGTGAAACCAGGCTTGATAGCAGGAACTGGGAGAGGGATCTTGGAGTTTTAGTGGACAACCAGCTAAATAGGAGCCAGCTGTGTGTGGCGGCAGCCAAAAAAGCCAATGCAATCCTAAAATGCATTAACAGAGGGATACAATCAGGATCAAGGGAGGTACTTATACTATAAAGCCTTAGGAAGACGACACCTAGAGTACTGCATCCAGTTTTGGTCACCACACTATAAAAAAGATGTTGAGACTCTAGAAAGAGTGCAGAGAAGAGCAACCAAGATGATGAGGGGACTGGAGGCTAAAACATACGATGAACGGTTGCAGGAACTGGGCATGGCCAGTCTAGTGAAGAGAAGGACAAGGAGGTGACATGATAGCAGTCTTCCAATATTTGAGAGGCTGCCACAAAGAAGAGTTGGGGGTCAAGCTATTCTCCAAAGCACCTAAAGGCAGGAGAAGAAGCAACAGATGGAAACTGGAGAAGTTTCTGGAGAACTTTATCCTTAGTTCTAGGAGAAGCAACCTAGAACTAAGGATAAATTTCCTGACAGTGAGAGCAATTAATCAATGGAACAAACTGCCTCCAGAAGTTGTGAATGCTCCATCACTGGTGTTAGACTTCGATGCTATCTCAAAATAAATGAATTTCCAAACTGCCAATCTTTAAGGAAATCTTTTCTTTAATTGAGCACAGCAACCGGATCATGACTCGATGCGGACAAGACTGACCTTTTGCCCTCCAATTCCTCCCTTTCCGATCCCCAAATTTCTGCTTCTCATTGGCTATCTTTCAAGTCATTCTCCAGACTTCTTGTCTCGTCATTTCCCCGGAATCTCTCCCCCCCTCCTCATTTCCACGACAACCCGGCTTCAAAGGGATTTAGCAGGCAAAAGTTCAGAGCTTATCTCTCTCCTCTCTATGCCAGCGCTGAGGCGCTGACATCCGGCCCCTCTCCCTTCACTCTCCCAGCGGGGCCTGCGTGAGATAAACAACAAGTTTAGTACCTCACCCCCTCCGAGGGGGTACCCCACCCCCTCCCGGCTTGTCTGGGTGATCTGCATGGAATTTAGCTATGAGGCGGTCAGCTTGGATGTTTGTGCTCTTCACCCAGGAAGCTTCTGACAACTGGAGGTTTTCAAGAACAGATTGAACAGCCACTTTTCTGGAATGGTATCGGATCTCCTGCTTGTGCAGAGGTGTGGGGCTGTGGGTCGGACTAGAAGACCTCCAACTTTGTTATGTTGTTATTCTATTCTCTAAAGCATCTGAGGGCAGGACAAAGGTAGAAGCTTGTTAAAGAGAGATCCAGCCTAGAACTAAGGAGAAATGTTCTGTCAGTGTGAGGAATTAACCAGAGGAACGACTTGACTCCAGAGGTTTTGGATGCTTCATTGCTGGAGGTTTATAAAAATGGACTGGACAACCATTTGACTAGGATGATAATAATGTATCCTGCCTCGAGCTGGGGGCTCAATTAGAAGACCTTTGCTGTCTCCTGGTGATTGATCCAAAGTCACCCAGCTGTTTTTCATGCCTGAGGCGGGACTAGAACTCCTGGTAATCAGCCCGAAGTCACTCAGCTGGTTTTCATGCCTAAGATGGGACTAGAACTCCCAGTGTCTTCCCAGTCACTCATGCTCTCGTCACTTCTCACCTGGACTATGCTAACGCTCTCTACATGGGGCTCCCCTTGAGGAGCACCCGGAGGCTCCAACTGGTCCAGAATGCGGCCGTGCGGGTGATTACGGGAGCGACATGGCGCTCCCATATAAAACCTCTCCTGTGCGAGCTGCACTGGCTCCCGGTGGTCTTCCGGGTGCGCTTCAAGGTGTTGGTTCTCATCTTTAAAGCGCTCCCTGGCTTAGGGCCAGGGTATTTACGAGACCGCCTGCTGCTACCGATAACCTCCCACCGGCCAATACGCTCTCACAGAGAGGGCCTCCTCAGGGTGCTGTCGGTCAAGCAATGTCGGCTGGCGGCCCCCAGGGGGAGAGCCTTCTCTGTGGGGGCACCCGCCCTCTGGAATGAGCTGCCTCCCAGAATACGACTGATCCCAGATCTCCGCACTTTCCGTAAGGCCCTGAAGACGTTTTTATTTCAGCAAGCCGGCCTGGCCTCAATAGGTTTTAGGGGTTAGTTTTTTTAATTGTATTGCTAGGGGTTTTAAATTGGGGCGGCCGTTTAATTTAATTTATTTTTAATTATTTTAACTTTTATGTTATTTTAATTCTCGGCTGTTCACCGCCCTGAGTCCCTTCAGGGAGACGGGTGGGATATAAATTTAATAAATAAATAAATAAAAATAAATAATCAGCCTGAAGTCACCTGGCTGGTTTTCATGCCTAAAGTGGGACTAGAACTTCCAGTCTCCTGGTGATTGATCCAAAGTCACCCAGCTGTTTTTCATGCCTGAGGCGGGACTAGAACTCCTGGTAATCACCCCGAAGCCACCCAGCTGGTTTTCATGCCTAAAGTGGGACTAGAACTCCCAGTCTCCTGGTAATCAGCCCAAAGTCACCCAGCTGGTTTTCATGCCTAAAGTGGGACTAGAACTCCCAGTCTCCTGGTGATTGATCCAAAGTCACCCAGCTGTTTTTCATGCCTGAGGCGGGACTAGAACTCCTGGTAATCACCCCGAAGCCACCCAGCTGGTTTTCATGCCTAAGGTGGGACTAGAACTCCCAGTCTCCTGGTAATCAGCCCAAAGTCACCCAGCTGGTTTTCATGCCTAAGGCGGGATTAGAACTCCCAGTCTCCTGGTAATCAGCCTGAAGTCACCCAGCTGGTTTTCATGCCTGAGGCGGAACTAGAACTCCCAGTCTCCTGGTAATCAGGCCGAAGTCACCCAGCTGGTTTTCATGCCTAAGGCGGAACTAGAACTCCCAGTCTCCTGGTTTTTTGACTACACTTTCACCACTAACCTGAACTGGCTCCTCCTTATGATGATTGCTGTATCGTTTTAGACGTTGGGTTCTTATCAGTAGTGGGTTTCAAACCCCGTTGCTACTAGTTTGCTCATGGGCGTGTGAGCACGCAGAAACTTTTACATATTCACAGAGACATGTGGGCGGGTAGGCAGAGTCTCTCGCTGCCACTACCGGTTCGCCTGATCTGTGGCGAACTGGTAGCAACCCACCACTGGTTCTTATGCTGCATGAGTTTGAGTCCCCATGGAAGAATTGTCTCCGATTACAGAGAAATGACCTATACGGACCAGGGGTGGGATTCAGCCGCTTCAGATGAACCGTAGTTGCGACCTGCCTGTTCGGGCACAATCCCGTCCTATATCACTGTTGTGACCCAGGCCCAAGTAGTTAGTATTAAATACAAACAGTTCAAAAACAGACTTTATTAGAACAGCTGAGAATTAACTCATTCTCAGTGTAGTCCGAACTAAAGCAAATTCTTCAAAACACCATTCCTCAGTTTATCACTGACCTTGGGATAATTAGGCAAACTGCCAAAGGCTTTTCTTGGCAAAAGTTCAAAAGCAGAAGACGCCGACAAGAAATAAATGCAGAAAGACAAGAAACAAATCTATCAACATTGTTTTCCGACAAAGAGCCCAAGAGCCGTTGCTGGTTTTTTAAGCCTTATGGGAAGGGCTAGTCATCTCTTGGCCTTACTCCTGAGTCGTCCTTTTTGCTTTAGCTGCTCTTCCCTTCTGGCAACTCTTCTCATATGTGCACTAGGAACAGGCTCCTCCTGTTCCTCTGCCTCTCTACTGTCAGCCTCTGGAGGCTCTGAAGTCTGTACATCACTTCCCGATGGCCCTGGCCCCATCTCTGCCTCCGACGCAGAGCCCTCATCTGGACCTTCCCCAGCCTCTAGGACTGGCCCCTGTTCTTCCTCAGCCTCATCGCTGTCCGACTCCACTGCCAGCTCCACAGGCTGCTGGCGGACCACAACAATCGCTGTGTTTTTTGACGCTGCATGCATGCAGATGGCACATGCGTGAGCAAAGCTATCTCATCCTATACAATCACTGTGTTTTTGACGCAACGCGCATGGGCGAACCGGTTGTTAAATTATGTGAAAACCCACCTCTGGCTAAATGTGACCTCCGTCCTGGAAAACACAACAGGTGAGAAAGAAACTCAAGATTCTCTCCTTTGATTCTCTTTGGTATAAGAAGAACAGATGGGAAAATGTTTTCATGGTTCTGTTATTATAACCTGGGTCAGCAAAGTTGAGTTTCAGTATTTTGGTGTTGTCAGTTCCCCAATCTAGCCGACCTCAAAGGACTGACGGATGTGAAGCAACAGAGCTAACCACTCCTTGGCCACATATTGCAACAAAGGTTGGCTCGTCCATCAGAAAAAAGCAGTTCCTCTGACTTTGAGGGAGTCAGCTCTAACCCACAATTTGTTTAAAGCACTTCCCACTCCTGAGCTAGCAGAAAACGTGGCATAAAATTTAGAATAGAATAGAATTCTTTATTGGCCAAATGTTTTTGGATACACAAGGAATTTGTCTTCGGCACATAAGCTCTCAGTGTACATAAAAGTTATAAGTGATAAATCAGGACCTTAGTCATCATAAAAATGATGAGCCTGGTGGCGCAGCAGACTAAAGCACTGTTAGTAACATCAAGCCGTCTGCAATTACTGTAAGTTCGAATCTCACCAGGCTCAAGGTCGACTCAGCCTTCCATCCTTTCTAAGGTAGGTAAATTGAGGACCCAGTTTGTGGGGCCAATAAACTGACTTAGTATAAAATATACAATAGTATGAAGGCTATTGCTTAACGCATTGTAAGCTGCCCTGAGTCTCCGGAGAAGGGTGGCATATAAATCATTTTTTTTTTTTAAAAAGGTTGCCTACTCCTGCCCTGGGGGATGAACCCCTTTTGAATGGTGGGGGGAGCGTGAATGGATTTCCAGGAAAAAAATTGCAAACTACAATAACCATTTAATAACCTGGTGTCTCAGCAGACTGATAGCATTGTGATTAACACCAGCTGTCTGCAATTACTGCAGGTTCGAATCTCACCAGGCTCAAGGTCGACTCAGCCTTCCATCCTTTCTAAGGTAGGTAAATTGAGGACCCAGTTTGTGGGGGCAATAAGCTGTATAAATATACAAAAGGATGAAGGCTATTGCTTAACGCATTGTAAGCCGCCCTGAGTCTCCGGAGAAGGGTGGCATATAAATCAAATTTTTTAAAAAATACATTAAATCATAAGATACAACACTTAGTGATAGTCATAGGACACTTAACAATCATATCATACTAGGAAACTAAATAAAACAATATAAATAGTAAAGATACAAGCAACAAAGTTATAGTCATAAGTAGTAGAAAAGGAGGTAAGTAATAAAAAGATGAGATATTAGTATTATTATTATATTATTAATATTAATATTAGTAGATATTAATAGTATTAATATTAATAATAGTAATAGTAATACAATCTTACTAAGGTTAGAATATTTCAGACATGTGATGCAACACCCAAAAAAGTACGGCATCCTTCACTTAATCCTCCAGGGAAAGATTGAAGGCAAATGAGGTCCAGGCAGAAGAAGAAATTCATGGCTTCAAAACCTAAGGGACTGAATTTGGACAACTCAACAGCACTTTTTCATGCGGCTGTGACAAAAATAGGATTGGCAACATGATAGCCAACATCCGATGACGGATATGGAAGAAGAAGGAGGAGGAGGAGGAGGAGGAGGAGGAGAAGGAGAAGGAGAAGGAGAAGGAGAAGGAGAAGGAGAAGGAGAAGGAGAAGGAGAAGAATTAGAATTAGAATTAGAATTAGAATTAGAATTAGAATTAGAATTAGAATTAGAAGAAGAAGGAAGAAGAAGAAGGAAGAAGAAGAAGAAGAAGAAGAAAAAGAAGAAGAAGAAGAAGAAGAAGAAGGAAGAAGAAAAAGAAGGAAGAAGAAAAAGGAGGAGGAGGAGGAAGAAGAAGAAGAAGAAGAAGAAGAAGGAAGAAGAAAAAGAAGGAAGAAGAAAAAGGAGGAGGAGGAGGAGGAAGAAGAAGAAGAAGAAGAGGAGGAGGAGGAGGAGAAGGAGAAGGAGGAGGAGGAGGAGGAGGAGAAGAAAAAGAAGAAGAAGAAGAAGAAGAAGAAGAAGAAGAAGAAGAAGAAGAAGAAGAAGAAGAAGAAGAAGGAAGAAGAAAAAGAAGGAAGAAGAAAAAGGAGGAGGAGGAGGAGGAAAAGGAGGAGAGGGAAAAAAGGGGGAGAAGGAGGAGGAGGAGAGGAGGAGGAGGAGGAGGAGGAGAAGAAGAAGAAGAAGAAGAAGAAGAAGAAGAAGAAGAAGAAAAAGAAGGAAGAAGAAAAAGGAGGAGGAGGAGGAGGAAGAAGAAGAAGAAGAAGAGGAGGAGGAGGAGGAGAAGGAGAAGAGGAGGAGGAGGAGGAGGAGGAGGAGGAGGAGGAGGAGGAGGAGAAGAAGAAGAAGAAGAAGAAGAAGAAGAAGAAGAAGAAGAAGAAGAAGAAGAAGAAGAAGAAGAAGAAGAAGAAGAAGAAGAAGAAGAAGAAGAAGAAGAAGAAGAAGAATTGTTTAGCAGAGTGATGGCATTTGGGAAAAAACTGTCCTTGTGTCTAGTTGTTCTGGTGTGCAGTGCCCTAGAGCATTGTTTTGAGGGTAGAGGTTGAAACAATTAATGTCCAGGATATGTAGATATTTTCACAGCCCTCTTTTTGACTCATATTTGAGAGCATTCACCGAGGTTGCCGTTGGTGGCACCATCTTCTAATCTTTTATTTATCATGTATTTATTTTACTGATTATCTCGCCAGCTTCTAGCCTAACTCCTTTGTCTCGTGTTTTCTGTCCTGAAATCCTGTAACTTCCCACAAAAGGAATAAGGGGGAAAATTCTCAGCCAATTTCATTCCCCTGGAAGTTGCCTTAGATGGGGACTGGAGGCTAAAATATACAAAGAATGATTGCAGGAACTGGGCCTGGCTGATCTAATGAAGAGAAGGACCAGGGGAGACCTGATAGCATCTTCCAATATTGGAGGGGCTGTCCCAGAGAGGACGGAGGTCAAGCTATTTTCCAAGGCACCTGAAGGCCAGACAAGGAATAATGGATGGAAACTGATCAGGGAGAGATTTAACCTGGAAATAAGGAGGAACTTTCTGACAGTGAGAACAATCAACCCATGGAACAGAAGTTGCCTTCAGAAGTTGTGGGAGCTTCATCACTGGAAGCTTTCAAGAAGAGACTGGACTGCCATCGGTCAGAAACGGTGTAGGGTCTCCTGCTTGGCTGGGGTTTTAGACTAGATGACCTACAGAGTCCCTTCCAACTCTCTTAATCTGTATCTGATGGTGTTGGGAACAAGAGAGAAAATGCTACGTGAAAATCAAGATAGCCAAGGAGGACAGAAGGCTGAAGGGGCCACACTTCTAGAATTGGAGATGAGGTGAAAGCAACCTCAAAGGGACATGATGATGAAGAAGAAGATCATGCAGGGACATGTCTTTGGGGCAGGTATTAATGTGGGCAGCCTTTAAAGCAGGGATCTCCAACCTTGGCAACTTTAAGACTTGTGGACTTCAACTCCCAGAATTCCTCAGCCAGCAAAGCTGGCTGAGGAATTCTGGAAGTTGAAGTCCACAAGTCTTAAAGTTGCCAAGGTTGGAGACCCCTGCTTTAAACAACATCTGAAAAAATCTTTAAACAACAATCTACTAATCTTCCTGTCTGGAAATCTGAATAACAACACTTACCTATTACCTGAAACATCCTCAGGTCTCGGACAAGCAGGAGGAATGACAGCTGAAATGGACCCAGTATGGTCCAGGAGGACCTGAAGGAAGCCATGCCAGCAGGAGAAACATCTGGAGCTACTTCATCTCTTGATCCACCCAAAACGTTTTCTTTTCGAGACAGAACCAAAAGGGGAACTGGCGTTTCCTGCTGCTAAATTTGAACCAATTGCCTCCTTTGGGATGGTGGCTCTGTGAAGAGAGTGACTAAGGAGAGATTCCGGTGTTCTAAATTTATAATCGGCAAAGACGACGCAGAATTAAACCAAGATGGAGACCTCAGCAGGGATTTCTGTTTTGCTTCACCTAGTTGGGCCATGAAATGTCTGCAAGAAAACCACCAAGCTCAGAGAGCTCCCTAAGGACCCTACAATTCTCCTCTTCCCCCTACCCCTTCTCCTCCCCCTCCCCCCCCACAAATCCCATTCCCTTGTGACACTGATGATGTTAGCTAGTTTGGTCATGAAACATCTGCAAGAAAGCAACCATGCTCAGAGAGCCCCAGGACCCCACAATCCTCCGCCTCCTCCTTTTCCTCCTTTTCCTCCTTCTCCTCCTTCTCCTTCTCCTTCTCCTTCTCCTTCTCCTTCTCCTTCTCCTCCTCCTCCTCCTCCTCCTCCTCCTCCTCCTCCTCTCACTCCTCCCCCTCTCCACAAATCCCATTCCCTTAGGGCACTGATGATGTTCCCTAGTTGGGTCATTGAAACATCTGCAAGAAATCAACCAAGCTCAGAGATCTCCCTATGGACCCCACAATCCTCCTCCTCCTCCTACTTTTCCTCCTTCTTCTCCTCCTCCCACTCCCATTCCCACTTCTCCCCCCCTCCACAAATCCCATTCCCTTGTGACACTGATGATGTTCCCTAGTTGGGTCATTGAAACATCTGCAAGAAATAAACCAAGCTCAGAGAGCTCCCTAAGGATCCCACAATCCTTCTACTACTACTACTTTTCCTCCTTCTCCTCCTCCTCCCACTCCCACTCCTCCCCCCCTCCACAAATCCCATTCCCTTGTGACACTGATGATGCTCCCTAGTTGGGTCATGAAACATCTGCAAGAAAGCAACCAAGCTCAGAGAGCTCCCTAAAGATCCCACAATCCTCCTCCTCCTCTTCCTTTTCCTCCTCCTCCCTCTCCTCCTCCTCCCACTCCCACTCCCACTCCTCCCCGCCTCCACAAATCCCATTCCCTTGTGACACTGATGATGTTCCCTAGTTGGGTCATTGAAACATCTGCAAGAAATCAACCAAGCTCAGAGAGCTCCCTAAAGATCCCACAATCCTCCTCCAGAGCAAATCGCTCCATTCCCAAGCATCCCACAGGTGTACCAAACACTTTTCACCCAGACGGAGAAATGACGGAGGCTCAAAACTTTGCGTGCTTGGAAAAAGGACGGGTTTGAAACGGAAAGCACAAGTAGCTTCGTCTCCTTTTGGGCGAAAAGTGCGCAGCAGAGCCAGGCGGAGGCAGAGGCGACCCCAATGCACCGCCCACTCCATCCCACCATCAAACAACCACTCACACATGGCATCCCCCAGCCCTCTGCCTCCACCTGCTGCCTCCCATCCCCCATCCCTCTGCCATCCCCCATCCTTCTGCCTCCGCCTGCAGCCACTGCCGCCGTGCAAGCCCCCTGAGAGCCTCCCATGAGACAGGCAGCTGCTCAGCATGTCCCGATCACCTGCCTTCTCCCCCTGGCCTCTGCCTCCATATGTTGTGGCCTGTCGGCTGCCGACCCCTCCAGCAGCTGAATCAGAGGAGGAGGCGTGGGAGTCAAGATCAGCATCAAGGCAACCTGATAGCTCAGAGGGGGAAGAAGGAATGGAGCTGTGAGAGAGAGAGAGAGAGAGAGGCGGAGCCTGGGCCGTCCGTCAGCCCTCAGATGGAGAGTCAACAGCCCCCAGGTCTGGAGGTGGCTGATGAGGAGGAGGAGGAACAGCTAGGTCCAGTGCCTGACGTGCAGATGCTCAGAAGGCAGAGGAGAGGAGAGCAATGGAAATCTATGGGCCGGTCCTTGGGACGGAAGAGCCACCGCTGCTAGTGAAGCCCCACCCTAGCTCTGGGGATAAAAGGCAGAGGGCGGAGTGTCAGGTTTCGATGTCGTCTCAAATAAAATAAATTGCATTTCCAAACAAATAGTCTTTGATGAAATCTTTCATTTATTTAGCACGACAATCTGGCCCCGACTATTGCGTAGCCAATACTGATTTCCTGACCCCAAACCTTCCCTTTCCATTCCCCAATTCTCTGCGTCTCATTGGCCATCTTCCAAATCACTCTCCCCATATCTACTACTTCATCTCCCAGGAATGTCCCCCCTCCCATCTCACCTCCTATCTTGATTCCATCCCTCTATTGATGCAGCCTAGAACTGTGTTGGCTTTTTTGGCAGCTGCTGCACACGGCTGGCTCCTATTTAAGTGATTGTCCACTAGGACTCCAAGATCCTCTCGCAGTTACTACTATTGAGCAAGGTACCTCATATACTGTACCTGTGCATTTTGTTTTTCTTCCCTAAATGTAGAACCTTCCTTTTTTCACCCTTGAATTTCATTTTGTTAGATAGCACCCAATGTTCAAGTCTGTCAAGATCCTTCTGTATCTTGAGCCTATCTTCCGGAGTGTTATTCTGCCTCTTTTAATATTCCCCAAAATATTTCATTCTCAAGGGTGAGGGAGGGAGCTTCCCACAATTTAAATGAACGTCAAAAGAATTATTACTTCAGCTTACTTCTTTTATTTATTTATTTTTTATAAATTAGATTTATATGCCACCCTTCTCCGGAGACTCAGGGCGGCTTACAATGTGCTAAGCAATAGCCTTCATCCTTTTTGTATATTTATACAAAGTCAGCTTATTGCCCCCACAAACTGGGTCCTCAATTTACCTACCTTAGAAAGGATGGAAGGCTGAGTCAACCTTGAGCCTGGGGAGATTCGAACTTACAGTAATTGCAGACAGCTGGTGTTAATCACAATGCTATCAGTCTGCTGAGCCACCAGACCCAACTCCCTGTAGGCCAACCATGAATAAATCCAAGGAAAAAAAAGTTTCAGAAGAAAACAGAACGTTTAATTCAACAAGAGCCTTGGTAGTACAGGGGTTTAAGGCACCCTGTTATTAAGCTGGTTATTAAGACCAGCTGCCTGCAATTACTGCAGGGTTCGAATCTCGCCAAGGCTCAAGGTTGACTCAGCCTTCCATCCTTTCTAAGGTAGGTAAATTGAGGACCCAGTTTGTGGGGGCAATAAGCTGATTTTGTATAAATATACAAAAGGATGAAGGCTCTTGCTGAGCACATTGTAAGCCGCCCTAAGTCTCCGGAGAAGGGCGGCATATAAATCAAATAAAAAAATAAAAATAATAAAAATAATAATAATAATAAAAAAAAACTACATATGCTAGTTTTGTGGCCGCTCAAGAAATAGTCAGGCACGGGAAGGGTTTTGTGGCTCCCGGTGTTTTCTTTTCTGTGGGAAACGGGTCCAAATGGCTCTTTGAGTGTTTAAGGTTGCAGACCTCTGTGCTAGCTGATCCATGATCATTTGGTATGCTTTTTTTCTGATCTTGATTTAGAAGTGGCTTCTTGTCCACAATATATGCACTAAACTGTTCGACGTTATAGTTCTTTTCTCATATGTAATCTGCATGAAGTACGTCGTGTCGGTCTCGTAGTGGTGTAGGCAGGCTGAGTTGCAGTAATGTTTTATTGATCATGGCCATACATTTGCCCTCAAGAATAATCAAAGCCTTTGTTGAAAATGTCCGGACCAAATGTAATTTCTAATCTTGGATTTTCCCCCTTACCAGAGGGAGCCCCCTTGTGGAGTACTGTGAAGCCATTACCATGGCAACTCCACTGTGCTGTACAGTAGAAGCCATTTTAAGGCAGTACGGTAGAAGCCATTTTAAGGCACAACAGGCTGTATTTTAACAGAACACATACCCCAAGGCATGTTAGGGATGTCTTACCCCCACAGTATTTGTTTCCAGGGAGTAAGTCATCTGTGTACCAAGTTTGGTTGAAATTGCTCGAGGTGTTCCAGAGTTATGCTGGAACATACACACGCACAGCCATTTTTATAGAGAGAGATAATGTGATGGGGTTGCAAGGATGAAGCATTATACAAAGCATTTTAGCAACGATATGGTTGATTCCCTAAACAGATCTTTTCTCATCCTGAAAGTCTGTCAGGAATAGGAGCTCTTAACTTCACTTTCCAGACTGTCTCGCTTCCTGGGATAATCTGAAGTCATTTCTTGCACAATTGCATTTGCACACTTTAATTAGGAAGAGGAAAGAGACAAGAAGAAGGATGGCTGCTTTGTTCAGAAAAAGGGCGATCCAGAGACTGGTGGGAGTATTCTGTGTTGAGCCTGTGGAGAAAAAAACAGTGGATGATTTTGATTTAATCCTAATAAAGTCTGCTCCAGGGATAGGAGAGGTCTGGGGGGGGAGGGGCAGGGGGCAGATGGGTAGGTGCCTGTGCTAGGTCATCCAGGATCTCCCCACTCTAAGGCACCCCAACTGAGATGATAGAGAGAGAGAGAGAGAGAGAGAGAGAGAGAGGGAAATAAAAGAGAGGGAGGGAGGGAGAGAGGGAAGGAAGTTGAGAGGTTGAGGAGAGAAGAAGGAAAGAAGGAAGGGAGAAGGATAGATAGAAAGATAGATGATACAAAAAAGAAAGAGAGAGAAGAAGGAAAAGAAGGAAGGGAGGAGAGAAAGTGAGGAGGGAAGGTGGAGAGAGGGAGGGAGGAAGGAAGGGAGGGAGGGAAGTTGAGAGGTTGAGGAGAGAAGAAGGAAACAAGGAAGGGTGAAGGATAGATAGAAAGATAGATAGATGATAGAAAAAAGAGAGAGAGAAGGAAAAGAAGGGAGGGAGGGAGAAAAGAAAGTGAGGAGAGAAGGTGGAGAGAGGGAGGAAGGGAGAGAGGAGGAAGGAAGGGAGGGAGGGAGGATGATAGACAGATAAATAGATGATAGAAGAAAGAAAGAAAGAAGGAGAAAGAAAGAAAGAAAAAGAAAGAAAGAAAAAAGAAAGAAAGAAAGGAAGGAAGGAAGAGAGGAAGGAAGCAGGGGTAGTTTTCTAAAAATTTTTACTACTAGTTCTGTGGGTACGGCTTATTTTGTGGGCGTGGCTTGGTGGGGGGCAGTAATGTGACTGAGTGGGTGTGGCCAACTTTTTTTTTTTTAACTTTTAAAAGCATTTTTTCTACAACCTTAAGAGGCTGCAGGAAAAAATGCGCTTAAAAGCCTCTGATGATCAGGCAACTCAGCTGGGATTGCCAGAGGCTTTTAAAGGCATTTTTTTTCCTACAACCTCTTTGGCTGAAAAGGTTGTAGAAAAAAATGCTTTTAATAGTAAAAAAAAAAAAAAGCCTCTGATGAGGTGGGCGGGGTAAGCAACCGGCAACTGGGCTGGGGACGGGTTGGGGGTGTGGCTAGCCAATGTTATTACCAGTTCTCCGAACTACTACAAATTTTTACTACCGGTTCTTGCGAAACGGTGCGAACCGGGAGCAACCCACCACTGGAAAGAAGGAAGGAAGGAAGGGAGGGAGGGAGGGAGGGAGGGAGGGAGGGAGGGAGGAAGAAAGAAGAAAGAAAGAAAGAAAGAAAGAAAGAAAGAAAGAAAGAAAGAAAGAAAGAAAGAAAGAGAAAGGCAAAGGTAATACCAATAGTCATAGGTGCCTTAGGTGCAATCCCAAAACATCTGGACCACAATTTGAACACCATCATCGGCATTGACAAATTCACCATCGGTCAATTGCAAAAGGCAGCTTCACTCAGAAGAGGTTATATCCAGCGACAATATCTGTGAACACCTCCTCTGCCTATCCTGGCTCTTTCAGGAGGACAAATCATGCCAAATCTACTCTGAACATCTGGCTGGGCAGTACAACAGACCATCATAATACACACCACTACAGCAAACTGAAACAACTCTGGGATAATCAGGATTAAATTATATCTCACCAACTCTACTCATCTTGACCCATGTCCCTAGGGAAACAGCCAGAGGTCTTTCTGAAGACCTACTCCTCAAAACCACAGCCCTGTGAGGTAGCATGGGTTGAGAAAGTGTGGTTGGTCTCAGTGGGCTTCCGTGGGATGAGAACCTGGGTCTGCCTGGTACCTTAACTCTGCCATGGAGGGTGTT
>JAKOOJ010000002.1:205649130-205666630 GCA_022577455.1 Arizona elegans | reverse complement strand
CTGGTGGAACTGGTGTGTGGTGGGTTGCTCCCGGTTCGCACCGGTTCGCAAGAATCGGTAGTAAAAATTTGTAGTAGTTTGGAGAACCGGTAATAACATTGGCCACGCCCCCAAACCGGTCCCCGGCCTGGTCACCGCTCCTTTACTCCATCAGAGGCTTTTTTTTTTTTTACTTTTAAAAGCATTTTTTCTACAACCTCTTCAGCCGAAGAGGTTGTAGGAAAAAAAAAATGCCTTTAAAAGCCTCTCTGGCGATCCCAGCTGAGTTGCCTGATCGCCAGAGAGGCTTTTAAAAGCATTTTTTTCCTGCAACCTCTTAAGGTGGTAGAAAAAATGCTTTTAAAAGTTAAAAAAAAAAAAAAGTTGGCCACGCCCACCCAGTCACATTTATTCTCACCAAGCCACGCCTACAAAATAAGCCACGCCCACAGAACTGGCACTAAAAAATTTTAGAACCCACCCCTGGACCTGAAGGCCTGAAAATCAGCTGGCCGGCCCGCACATGTGCGCTGGAGCTGAGCTAGGGCAATGCTCGCGTGCCCACAGATATGACTCCGCGGTGCCACTTGTGGCACGTGTGCCATAGGTTCGCCATCATGGGTATCGGGTCTCCTGGGGGTTGGACTAGAAGACCTCCAAGGTCCCTTCCAACTCTTGTTATTCTGTATCCTGTAGAAGTTGTGGGTGCTCTTAACACTGGACTTTTTCAAAAAATAAATTGGACAGCCATTTCAGACAAATGGTATCAGGTTTTCTGCCTTGAGCAGGAAATTAGAATAGAATAGAATAACAGAGTTGGAAGGGACCTTGGAGGTCTTCTAGTCCAACCCCCTGCCTAGGCAGGAAATCCTACACCACTTCAGACAAATGGTTATCTAATCTCTTCTTCAAAACTTCCAGTGTTGGAGCATTCACAACTTCTGGAGGCAATTTGTTCCACTGAATAATTGTTCTCACTGTCAGGAAATTTCTTCTTAGTTCTAAGTTGCTTCTCTCCTTGATTAATTTCCATCTGTTGCTTCTTGTCCTGCCTTCAGGTGCTTTGGAGAAGAGCTTGACTCCCTCTTCTTTGGGGCAACCCCTGAGATATTGGAGAACTGCTATCATGTCTCCCCTAGTCCTTCTTTTCACCAAACTAGACATACCCAGTTCCTGCAACTGTTCTTCATATGTTTTAGCCTCCAGTCCCCTCATCATCCTTGTTGCTCTTTGTACTAGAAGACTTCTGATGTCCCTTTCAGCAATATGTTCTATATTCTTCTAGAACTGCTCTGGGTCATTTGGCCTGTATATAAAAACAATTCCCTTAATTTTAGTGTTGGGCTTGTTTGTTTTTTAACTTTCTTTCTTGAAAACTGTGCAGAAGAGTACAGTCTCTTCACAGGCTTCCCAAGGACCCAGGGAGCGTTTGTGAGGTACTCAAGTCAGGTACTAATGCCACTCTATAAAGCCTTAGTAAGGCCACACCTAGAGTCCTGCATCCAGTTTTGGTCACCACACTATAAAAAAGATGTTGAGACTCTAGAAAGAGTGCAGAGAAGAGAAACCAAGATGATGAGGGGACTGGAGGCTAAAACATACGACGAATGTTTGCAGGAACTGGGCCTGGCTAGTCTAGTGAAGAGAAGGACCAGGGAAGACAGGAGAGCATCTTCCAATATTTGAGGGGCTGCCCCAGAGAGGAGGAAGGGGGTCAAGCTATTTTCCAAAGCAAAAGAAAGAAAAAGAAAGAAGAGAGAGAGAGAGAGAGAGAGAGAAGAAGGAAAGGAAGGAAGGAAGGAAAGAAAGAAAGAAAAAGAAGGAAGGAAGGAAGGAAGGAAGGAAGGAAGGAAAGAAAGAAAGAAAGAAAGAAAGAAAGAAAGAAAGAAAGAAAGAAAGAAAGAAAAAGGAAGAAAGACATCTGAGTGAGCCATGGATGGACAGAAGACATGGCTGGTCTAGTGAAGAGAAGGACCAGGGAAGACAGGAGAGCATCTTCCAATATTTGAGGGGCTGCCACAGAGAGGAGGAAGGGGGTCAAGCTATTTTCCAAAGCACCTGAAGGCCAGATAAGGAATAATGGATGGAAACTGACCAAGGAGAGATTCAACCTAGAAATAAGGAGAAGTTTTCTGACAGTGAGAACCATCAACCCATGGAACAGAAGTTGCCTTCGGAAGTTGTGGGAGCTTCATCACTTGAGACTTTCAAGAAAAGCTTGAATTGCCATCTGTCAGCAATGGTGTAGGGTCTCCTGCTTGGGCAGGGGGTTGGACTAGATGACCTACAAAGTCCCTTCCAACTCTGTTAATCTGTTAAATCTGTTTTCAGGAACAGCTACCGAATTCTCCAAGCACCTTTGCAGAAGCTAAAAAGCCAGCAGCATCCCCTCCAAATAAGTACGCTTGTGTGTGTGTGTGTGTGTGTGTGTGTGTTTTGTTTGTTTGTGTGGAACTTCCCTGTGTCGGCTGCCCTGTGGCTGTGTGTCTCGGGGTCCGTGTCTCAGTTTGAAATGGAAAATTAAAAAGGAAACAGGACAGACGTGTAGGAAACGATGGACGGCGTACAAATTCAGAACGGAGAGAGGTTGCTCTTATCTTCCACAAAAAAGTTGCGCAAGTTGGACCGCTCTGGTGATTTGTTACTTGTGGTACGATATGGTATCAAGTGATAGCAAAACCGCCGGCTCTATTTCCAAGGCTGAAGGTTGTTTTGTTAGATCAAGGAGGATAATTCAGAACATGATCAAGATCACGTAGGCAGAAAAGTGGGGCGGGGTGGGGAGGAATAGTCCATTGAATGATAAGCCTGGAGGGGATTTTGAAGGTCTTCTAAGTTCCAACCCAGGACTCTTCAATATACATTTAATAAAGAATTACAATACTTAATTGTGAACATTTTAACAGCGGCTAGAATTGTATTTGCCAAAAACTGGAAAGGAGAGAAGATAATTACCGATGAAGAAATTATTAGGAAAATGTTGGACTGTGCTGAAATGAGTAGATTGACATTTGAAATGAGAGAACAGGAAGATAAACAATACTATTTGATATGGGAGATATTTTATCGATGGTTTGATAAAAAAGTATGGAGATGAGATAGCATATATGAAATGTTTAAATATGTATTTTTAGTTTAAGTAAAGAATAATTGTTATATGAGGAGATTTGGAGAATTGTAAGCACGAAATGATTTTAACCGATTGAGATGCTGTCTATGATCGTTTGTAAGGATGATATTTTTATGTTATTGTTGTTGGTTTTTTTTTTTAATCTAAAATAAAACTTTTTTTCAAAAAAAAAAAAAGAAAAAAAAAGAAATGACTTAGATGAGGGAATAGAAGAGGAACGAATTTTCAGATGACACTAAGCTGGTCGGAGTAGCCAACACCCAAGATGGTAGAGATTCTCAGTCATCCAGGTCATGGTTGTCTCAAAACTGCTTTTTTTCAAGAGGCAACTGGATTTTTTTTTTTGTTTTGAAGACGTTTTTCTTCTCATCCAAGGAGCTTCTTCAGTTCTGACTGGAGGGTGGGGAAGGGAAGGATTTATATTCCTTGCAGACAGCTGGTGATTTGCATCCTTTTAGAGAGACGTTGAGGCCACTTGGAGGTTTGTCTGTGTCCTCAGGATCTCCTGAGTGGTGCAAATCGTTCCTGTAGTCCTCTGGAAATCCATTCCTGCTCCTACCCTACCTTTGGGGCAACCATGACCTGGATGACTGAGAATCTCTACAGACCTTCAGCTATACAATTTGGGATGAGCATCTTTGGATGGTGTGGGTGTCACAGTGTTTTCTTTATTTCCCAGCTGAGCTTCATTATTTTTGGACTAATAGACTTACTGTAGTTTTGCCAAGTTCCTTATCAGTGTTTTACTACGCATGTCCGCATTCCTTCACTTGCTTCACACTTCTTTCCTTTGTTCTCTTGCCAGAGGTCCGGCTGGACCGGCAGGAGATCTCGCTTGCCAAAATGTAACCATTTATTTTTCTTAGTTAGTGAGGTGTTTTATTTTCTTTATAACAAATAAATGAGTTTTATTAGAAACCTTTCTTCGCGTTTCTTTTTCAGAATATTGCAACAAGGAATAAGCCTCGATCCATCCTCTAAACCAGGGTGATTTTTCCCAGAGCCAAACATGGGATTAATCAACGTCCTGACAGTGGGAGTAGGAATGGATTTCCAGAGGAAAAATTGCAGACTACAGGAACTGTTTGCACCACTCAGGAGACCCTGAGGACACAGGTAAACCCCCAAGTGGCCTCAACGACCCTCTCAAAGGATGCAAATGACCAGCTGTCTGCAAGGAGTGTAAATCCTTCCATTCCCCACCATCCAGTCAGAGCTGAAGAAGCTTCTTGGATGAGAAGCGAAACGTCTTCAAAGAAAAAAAAAACCAGAAAGTCCAGTTATCTCCTGAAAAAGCACCTTTGGAATTCCCTAGATGATAGGCTCAAGATTCAGATGGATCTTAACACACTTGAACTCTGGGCCCTATCTAACAAAACCAAATTCAATGTAGAGAAAAGGAAAGTCTTACACTTAGGCAAGAAAAACCAAAAGTACACATACAGACTGGGTGAAACCAGGCTTGATAGCAGGAACTGTGAGGGGGATCTTGGAGTCTTAGTGGACAACCAGCTAAATAGGAGCCAGCTGTGTGTGGCGGCAGCCAACAAAAATCAATTTTATTGCATTAAATTGCGTTAACAGAGGGACACCATCCAGTTCAAGGGAGGTACTAAGACCACTCTATAAAGCCTTAGTAAGACCACACCTAGTGTCCGGCATCCAGTTTTGGTCACTACACTATAAAAAAGAGGTTGAGACTCTAGAAAAAGTGCAGAGAAGAGCAACCAGGATGATTAGGGGACTGGAGGCTGAAACATACGATGAACAATTGCAGGAACTGGGCATGGCTAGTCTAGTGAAGAGAAGGACCAGGGGAGACATGATAGCAGTCTTCCAATATCTGAGGGGCTGCCACAAAAGAGAGAGGGGTCAACCTATTTCCCAAAGCACCTGAAGGCCAGAAAAGGAATAATGGATGGAAACTGTTCAAGGAGAGATTCAACCTAGAAATAAGGAGGAATTTCCTGACAGTGAGAACAATCAACCGATGGAACAGAAGTTGCTTTCGGAAGTTGTGGGAGTTTCATCACTTGAGACTTTCAAGAAGAGACTGGACTACCACCTGTCAGAAATGGTGTAGGGTCTCCTGCTTGGGGGGGGTTGGACTAGATGACCTCCAAGGTCCCTTCCAACTCTTTTAATCTGTTAGGGGTCCCCAATCCTGGGCTGTACCATGCCAGAAACTGGGCTGTGCAAACAAGCAAAGCCCCATTCATGGGATGCAGGCAGCATCTCACTACTTAGCCTCTCATCCTGCCCCACCCCCCTTCCTCCCTGCCTGTAAGGTGTCCCAATCCTGAAAGTGTTGGGATGGCTTGTAGGCAGGGAGGAAGGGGGGCAGTGTGTTACGTTGGTTTAACTTTGTTAATAAAAGCTTATCCGAAACACAGTGAACATGAGAGACAGAGCTCAGGAGATGATCAGGGACCACTCCCTCCTGATCCTTGAGCACAGAGAGTGGAGAGAAGGCAAGAACAGCGTAGACTGACCTGACTACTTGGGAGAGCATCCTGCCCAGTGGTGGGTTTCCCCGGTTCTATAGAACCAGTAGTAAAACCGGCAGGAGGACCCTGACTTCATCAGAATGCTTCTGTGCCTGCGCAGAAGAGCGCATACGGCCCCGTTGCGAACCGTTAGTAAAGGTAAGTAGAACCCACCCCTGACCTGGTCCCTCTTCACAAGGCACACCTGGGGACTGAGACTTAAGGAGATGCTCTGGGGAGGAGCATTTGTCGGGAACAAATGCTGAATTCCTGGAACTGGTCCATCAAAACGGCCTCGTTCTATTAGAGCAGTGTTTCTCAACCTTGGAAGCTTGAAGATGGGTGGACTTCAACTCCCAGAATCCCCCAGCCAGCAGCGCTGCTGGCTGGGGGATTCTGGGAGTTGAAGTCCACCCATCTTCAAGCTACCAAGGTTGAGAAACACTGTCCTAGAGGATTGCCTTGTTTGACCCATCTGTGTCACAACATCTTCTCTTCATTAGGACTGACACGCGTAGGTCCCTCAACTGTTAGTCATACAATTTTAGCCTTCAGACCCTTGAGATTAAGTTACGTTAAGGCTTGGTTCCTTATTTTAATCTGCACACATCTAGAAAAACATCTTGGCTTTCTAGATAACAGATCTGTACGTATCGCTAGATCGCACAGCATGAATGTTGTGGTCTTGAGATAAGGTGAGTAAGTAGAGATATATACTGTATAAAGGAATATACTGTACTGATGTAAATATCTAAAATACAAGTCGTAAGACTTGATATATGTTTACTCGTTGTGTAGAACGAGCCTGTAGTACAGTGGACTAAAGCACTGTTATTAACATCTGTTGCTTGCAATTACTGCAAGTTCAAATCTCCCCAGGCTCAAGGTTGACTCAGCCTTCCGTCCTTTCAAAGGTAGGTAAATTGAGGACCCAGTTTGTGGAGGCAATAAGCTGACTTTGTATAAACATACAACAGTATGAAGGCTATTGCTTAACGCATTGTAAGCCTATAAATTAAATAATAATAATAAAAAATTTTTTTAAAAAATTGTATTGTCATATCTGTGTTTACTCTTTTTGTTTTGTCTTTTAATCAAAATAAAATATTTTTTTTTTAAAAAAGGAAATCGGAAATTACAGCTAATGCCTTAGCAGATGAACTTAGAATCAATAAAGGTGTTGAGTAATCCCCCCCCAAAAAAAAGTTTAAAAAAAGCATCTGATGATCGCGTGGCTCAGCTGGGCATGGGGAGGGGGGAGGCAGGGATTTTTGCTACCGGTTCTCCGAACCACCCGCCTCCATCGCTACTGGATCGGGCGATCCGGTGTGAACCGGGAGCATTTCACCCCTGCCCCAGAGTCTATGAAAACTCTCAGTCATCCAGGTCACAGTTTATTGTATTTATTGGTTCGATTTATATGCCGCCCTTCTCCGGAGACTCAGGGCGGCTTACAATGCGTTAAGCAATAGCCTTCATTCTTTTGTATATACCTGCTTAGTAGGGCTTTCGCCCCCCCCAAGCGGTGTTCTTTTTTATACAAAGTCAGCTTATTGCCCCCACAAACCAGGTCCTCATTTTACCTACCTCGAAAAGGATGGAAGGCTGAGTCAACCTTGAGCCTGGTGAGATTTGAACTTGCAGTAATTGCAGGCAGCTGGTGTTACTTAACAGCACTTTAGTCTGCTGCGCCACCAAGGCCCAAAGTGCTTTTTTTTCAAGCGGCAACTGGACTTTCTGGGGTTTTTTTGAAGATGTTTCACTTCTCATCCAAGAAGCTTCTTCAGCTCTGGCTGGATGGTGGGGAACGGAAGGATTGATACTCCTTGCAGACAGCTGGTCATTTGCATCCTTTTAGAGAGATGTTGAGGCCACTTGGAGGTTTGTCTGTGTCCTCAGGGTCACCTGAGTGGTGCAAATAGGTGTGGAGCCTTCTTGGAACTGCTGAAAGGATTGTGTTGTAGACTGGAGATAGATGATGTCGTATCCCTCTCCCTCTGTTGAGAGAGGGACTGTTCAATTTTGGCATAGATGGCCTCTTTGGCCCCTCTTTCAAACCAACGATCCTCTCTGTCCAAAATGTAGACTTTGCTGTCTTCAAAAGAGCGGCCTTCTGCCTTTTAAATGCAGATGGATGGGCTGAATCTAGGCCCGATGAGAAACAAAACATCTTCAAAGAAAAACCAGAAAGTCTAGTTGCCTCTTGAAAAAAGCACCTTAGGGTTGAGTTCCAGAATTTTGGTGTTAATCATTGCCCAATCTAGCTGACCTCAAATCGTGATGGAGGTGGTGTGAAGCAACAGAGTTAACCCCCTCCCTGCCCACATATTTGCAGCAAAGACGGCTTGTCCATGAGTGGGAAGCATCTAGCAGGGAAGAAGGACCTCAAAATGAGGATTGAGTCCTGCTGAGAATTCCCCACAATTTATTCAAAGCACGTCCCATTCCTTCTGAGCTAGCAGAAAAACTGGGTGTAAAACTGATTATCTACATGTCCAGCCTCTACCCTACCTCATTTATCTCTGTTCCCTGTCCTGGAATCCCATCACTTCACCACACCTTGGAGGTCTTCCAGTCCAACCCCCTACTCCACCAGGAGACCCTATGCCATTTCAGACAAATGGTTGTCCAATCTCTTCTTGAAAACGTCCAGTGTTGGACAGTGGTGAAATCCAATTTTTTTTTACAACCAGTTCTGTGGGCGTGGCTTGGTGGGCGTGGCAGGGGAAGGATACTGCCAAATCTCCATTCCCACCCCACTCTGGGGCCAGCCAGAGGTCGTATTTGCCGGTTCTCTGAACTACTCAAAATTTCCACTACCGGTTCTCCAGAACCTGCCGGATTTCACTCCTGGTGTTGGAGCATTCACAATTTCTGGAGGCAAGTTGTTCCACTGATTAATCATTCTAACTATCAGGAAATTTCTCCTTAGTTCTAGGTTGCTTCTCTCCTTGGTTAGTTTCCATCCTTTGCTTCTTGTCCTGCCTTCTGGTGCTTTGGAGAATAGTTTGACTCCCTCTTCTTTGTGGCAACTCCTGAGATATTGTGAGACTGCTATCATGTCTCCCCTAGTCCTTCTTTTCATTAAACTAGACAAACCCAGTTCCTGCAACCGTTCTTCATATGTTTTAGCCTCCAGTCCCCTAATCCTCTTTGTTGCTCTTCTCTGCACTCTTTCTAGAGTCTCCACATCTTTTTTACATCGTGGCGACCAAAACTAGTTGCAATATTCCAAATATTTACCAAGGCATTATAAAGCGGTACCAACACTTTACATGATCTTTTTTTTTTTTTTAATTTGATTTATATGCCGCCCTTCTCCGGAGACTCAGGGCGGCTTACAATGTGCTAAGCAACAGCCTTCATCTTTTTGTATATATTTATACAAAGTCAGTTTATTGCCCCCACAAACTGGGTCCTCAATTTACCTACCTTAGAAAGGATGGAAGGCTGAGTCAACCTTGAGCCTGGCGAGATTCGAACCCTGCAGTAATTGCAGGCAGCTGGTCTTAATAACAGGGTGCTTTAGACCACTGTACTACCAAGGCTCCTAGGATGATAAGTGTTTTTTGCATTCTTTGCATTGAGATGGGGGAGCACATAAATTTAATACAATGAATAAACAAACGAATAAACAAACCATCATCAGAAGCAATGAAGCTGCTGCCCAAAATGCAAGGAGTGTCCATATATTCTTTTCCTCAAAGCTTCCTAAGATCCCCCCTCCCCCACTAAACCAGAGACCACTCTTGACCGCCGGCCACAAATCTCAGCCCTCTTCCTGGCCATTCCTACTTGGTCACTTGGCCCATGGAAGAAACTTTCGCCTCAAAGGATCCAGCATCTGGAACCTGCTGAGGAAACTACTAATCTCCATGTCTTCCAGCTAGAAATCAGAGCAAAAATACTCACCTATTCTCTCAAACGAACACTCCGTCAGGTGTCGCAGAAGCAGGGGGAACCACAGTTGAAGTGAACCCAGGATTGTGAAGGAGGACCTCAAGGCAGCCATGCCAGCGACAGTGGCAGGGGAAACATCTGGGGCTACTCCTCACCCCTTCCAAAAATGCTTCCTTTTAAAGACAGAGCAAAAGAGGAACTGGCGTTTCCTGTTTCTAAGTTTGAGCCAATTGCTTTCTTTGGCACAGTTCCATGGAAGAGTGATGACGGAGGTATTCTGGTGTTCAAGATCGATAATGTCCCAAAGTAGAAGATAACAGATGGAGGTGTATGCAAGAAGAGCCTTGGTAGCACAGTGGACTAAAGCACTGTTATTAAGACCAGCTGCCTGCAATTACTGCAGGTTCGAATCTCCCCAGGCTCAAGGTCGACTCAGCCTTCCATCCTTTCAAAGGTAGGTAAAATGAGGACCCAGATTGTGGGGGCAATAAGCTGACTTTGTATAAAATATACAAAAGTATGAAGGCTATTGCTTAAGGCACTATAAGCCGCCCTGAGTCTCCGGAGAAGGGCGGCATATAAATTAAAGCAAAAAATGGTTTCTCTTCTGTTTCACTGAGAATGAGAGCTATCAACCGATGGAACAGAAGTTGCCTTCGGAAGTTGTGGGAGCTTCATCACTGGAGGCTTTCAAGAAGAGACTGGACTGCCATCTGTCAGAAATGGTGTAGGGTCTCCTGCTTGGGCAGAGGGGGGTTGGGCTAGATGACCTACAAGGGTCCCTTCCAACTGTTGATTTGTAATCTTCTTCTCCTGCTCCTTTCTAGCACTGATGATGTAACCTTGTTGGGTAATGGAACGTCTGCAAGAAAACCACCAAGGTCCAAGAGAATCAGGGACCCCACAGTTGTCCTCCTCCTCCTCCTCCTCCTCCTCCTCCTCCTCCTCCTCCTCCTCCTCCTCTCCTCTATTCTTTCACTGTTGTTGCTTTGAGGACTGGAGGACTGTGGTTGCCTTTTAAGTACCATATTTTTCAGAGTATAAGACGCTCTGGACTATAAGATGCACCTACCTTTTTTGGGGGAAAAAAATCTGTCTCTGCCTCCCAGCAATTTGCCTCCTTGCAGCAAACAGCAAACAGCCCGTTTCAGCTTCAGCTTCAGCACAGCCTGATTAGCAAAAGCAGCTGATTATTGGCCTCCCGAGGATCAGCTGTTTCAGGCTGCAGGAATTGCCATAGCCTATTGCCGCCCCATTTTCGGCAATCCCTGCAGCCTGAAACAGCTGATCCTCGGGAGGCCGATAATCAGCTGCTTGTGCTAATCAGGCTGTGCTGAAGCTGAAGCTGAAATGGGCTGTTTGCTGCAAGGAGGCAAATTGCTGGAGGCAAAGGCCAAACTTTGGGTGGGTGGGGCTACATTTGGTGTATAAGACGCACCCAAATTTTCACCTTCTTTTGGGGTGGGGGAGTGGATCTTACACTCCGAAAAAATACAGTACTTTAAAATGTTCTTTTTTCACCATGCTTGTACTGATCTTTGTAGGTACAAAGATAAAGGGTTCCTTTTTTTTTTAATTCCTGTGCCTGTTTGCATTGTGGAACTACTTCCCAGCATCTACGGGAAGCCGGTTTAGTACCATAAAGTTCCTTTGCATTCTGCTGTACAGTTTGTTTCCACATAGTTTAGGACTGCTTGCAGTAATAGCCTTTGCATTCTATTGCTGGGGGCCCCGAACCAGCACCCGTTCGTGGCATGGTAGAAACTGGGCCACGCAAACAAGCAAAGCCCCATCCGTGGGATGCAAGCAGCACGCGAAACTATGGCTCCTCCGGCCCACGGAAAAACTTCTCTCCACGGAACCGGTCCCTGGTGCCCAAAAGGTGGGTGGGGGGCTGCTCTTCTAATGTACTGTGTTTGTTTCCTTTTGCTTTGTGGATTAGTATGTACTACTGTACCTCTACAGTAGATGCTGAACTTTTCAACTGGAAAGCTGGCAGCCCAAGTTTGAGACCCGAACACTGTGCAATGGGGTGAGCTCCCATCCTTGCCTCAGCTCCTGCCCACCTAGCAGTTTGAAAGCATGTAAATGTGAGTAGATAAATAGGTAAAAGAAGGACAAGTGACACGATAGCAGTGTTCCAGTATTTGAGGGGCTGCCACAAAATAAATAAATAACTTTATTGTCATTGGATGTGTATACACAATATACCCATACAACGAAATTCACTTAACACCCGAAGGCCAGGTCCAACACTCATAACAATCCCCAAACACACTCCCACCCACCACAATTCCCCACCCCTAAACCACCCAAACATCCACACAACAGACCAAGTAATACTGTCCAACAGCTCACTGATGGTGGCCCTTGAGTTCATTGTTGAGTGCCATTATAGCTCTGGGATTAAAACTATTCAGAAAATGTGTGGTCCGAGTTCTAATTGTTCTGTATCTTCTGCCAGAAGGCAACAGTCCAAAAAAATGGTAAGCAGGATGGGAAGAGTCTCTGAGAAGGTTATGCCACTTCCTCAAACTGCGAGATTTGAAGATGTCGTCCAAGGCTGGTAGCTGGAGTCCGATGATATTTTAATGATTCCCTGTAGAGCTTTTTTGTCTGCTACAGAGCTGCTCCCATACCATGCAAGAATGCCATATGTCAGGACACTCTCAATGGTGCTGTGATAGTAGGACGGAAGTAGATGCTGAGATAGATTTATCTTCCTGAGAGGGGGGCAAGCTATTCTTTCTTTCTTTCTTTCTTTCTTTCTTTCTTTCTTTCTTTCTTTCTTTCTTTCTTTCTTTCTTTCTTTCTTTCTTTCTTTCATTAGATTTATATACCGCCCTACTCCCGAAGGACTCAGGGCAGTGAACAGGCACCAAATAAAATACATAAATACAAAAGTTAAAAGATATAATTAAAACCAAATTAAATAATTTAGCCCAAGACAATTAAAAAAATCCCAATAATTTAAAACAAATTAAAATTTCAATGTAAAAGAATTTTAAAATAGGGGAGAAAATTAGGCCAGGCCGGCTTGCTGGAATAGAAGAATCTTAAGAGCACGGCGGAAAGTGCGTAGATCCGGGATCCTCCGTATCTCTGGGGGGAGCTCGTTCCAGATAGTGGGTGCCCCCACAGAGAAGGCCCTCCCCCTGGGGGCCGCCAGTCGACATTGTTTAGCTGACGGCTCCCAGAGGAGCCCCTCTCTATGAGAGCGTACCGGTCACACCTGAAGCAGTACTGGGATTCAGCCAGTTCTCACCATTTCAGGAGAACCGGTTGTTAACTTTCTGAGCAGTTTGGTGAACTGGTTGTTGGAAGAAATCATTAGGGCAGAGAACCAGTTGTTAAATTATTTGAATCCCACCACTGACCTGAAGGCAGGAGAAGAAGCAATGGGTGGAAACTCATCAAGGAGAGAAACAACCTAGAACTAAGGAGAAATTTTCTGACGGTGAGAACAATTCATCCGTGGAACTACTTGCCACCAGAAGTTGCAACTGGTCCAACAGCATTCTATGCACCTTTAGCATATAGCTATGCTGGCCACATGACCATGGAAATTTTCTTCGGACAATACTGGCTCCCTCGGCCAAAAAACAGAGGTGAGCACTGTGCCCTACAACTGGAAACGACTGGACAGGGAAACCTTTACCTTTTACTGTAGATTTCTTGTAGAACAGCTGATGGGTGGATGGCAAATTCATCACCCCAATATAAGTCCAGGTACCTGCCTGGTGGCATTGGGGTTCAGAGGCAGTGGGCAGCCGGGCCTTGCCAGAACAGCTGATGGCTGGGGGGGGGGACAGGGAACCCTGCATATTCTCTAGTCTGGGGGTCCGCAAACCCCAGGCTGCTATTGGGTCTTGATCTTTAACAGATTAACAGAATTGGAAGGGACCTTGTAGGTCATCTAGTCCAACTCCCGCCACCCAAGCAGGAGACCCTACACCATTTCTGACAGATGGCAGTCCAATCTCTTCTTCTTTTTTTTTTTTTTATTGAAAAAGTTTTCAAATACAAGTTTTTCCCCCTTTTTTTCCCCCCCCTCTTCCCTAACCCACCCTTTCCACCCAACCCCCCCTGTGACTTCTTCACAACAATAGGCTATTTCATAACTAGTTACATACATAATATCTTTCCTTTCCCTTAATCCCTTCTCGAAATACTGACCCTTAACATGTTAAGCTTATTGAGTATTATTACAATTTAACCTTTAGTCTTTTATATATATTAATATAACATTTTAAATCGACCTTCTCCCTGCATCCAAATTTAACATTTATTCAATTCTGTCCAATTCCTCCACTCCTCTAAATATATGACTTAAAATCATACAGTACAATACAATTCTAAATATAATCCACTACCCACTTTACTAAAATATACACATATCTATATATGCATCCCATTTTATAAAAAGAAGAAAAAAAAAAAAGAGAAAAAAATATATCTTCTTTAGTATCTTTCCACTGAATTATTAGGTCCTCCACTCCCCTAAATATATGACTTAAGAATCCTTTTTCTTAGACTAATCAATCAGTAAGCTAACCTATTTCAACCCTTCAATTCCTACAAAATCATGCAGTACAATTCTAGATATAATCCACTGCCCACATTACTAAGATATACACATATCTATATATGCATTCCATTTTGTAAAAAAGGAAAAAACAATAACTTTAAATTTATAATCCATATAGTATCTTCTTTGATGTCTTTCCTCTAGATTGTTAAATCCATCACCCATAATAGGGTAAAATAACATGCTAGTGCAACAGTTTGTTCAAAATCTCCAGTCATCTTCTGCCCCCATCAGTAGTAAATATCCTCGCATCTGTATAAAAGCAAAAACAACCACCCGAGTGACATTATAATTATAATTATATCCATATGGTATAGTTGTGGTATTCATCAGGATTATTAATTCCCATCATCCTAATGAGTAACATTCAGATCTTCTGCATGCCCCGGCGAAACTCTCCTGCCTTATAACTCAAAATAGTTATAATATATTTACCAAAAAAAAAAAAAAAAAAAAAAAATTTTTAGATGATTCAAATCCAACAAAGTGAGGCTCTTTTCACATCCCAAAACCATGGCCTTGCAGAGATCTGCCACAATCCTCAGGATAGTATCAAACAATTGTTCGCCTCCACTATCTTTTCAAATATTCATTCATTTTTTAAAGTCCCTGGCATCACTGTTGCATAGTTTAGAAATTGCTATTTCTATGCGATCTATTTCTTTTCTTTTTCTTTTCCGGGTTGAATTTCCATCCTCGTTTCTTGCCTACCAATTGTGTGTCTGCTAGTTGGTTTTCATTCTGCTTTATGTAATGTTCTTGTTGGGTTAGTTTTATCATCTCATCTTTCTTCTCTGTCACTTGTATATCAACTGATTGATTTGCGCACTTGTCTGTGACTTGATGGTTCATCACATTGGAGTCGGATGACACTGCTCTCTTATTTATAGACAGTCCAGCTGAGGTATCCAGGGAGTCCAAAAACAATTTATCCATCACAACCTCTGTAATTTGATGTTTTCCTTTTGTTTCCAACTCCTTTTGCTTATCCTGTATTATGCCTAAAGGTGTTAAATTCATTTTTAAAATTTTTTGATAAAAATCTTCCGCTTTTTCAACAGTATGCAATTGATATCTTATTCCTTGATATCTCAATATTAGGCCAACTGGGGTGTCCCACCTGAATAGGATATTTCTTTTTTTTAATTCAGTCACTAGAAAGCCAAATTTCTTCCTCTCCATTAACATCTTGGGCGGGAGCTCCTTAAAAATCCAAATCTTTCTTCCATGAAATTGCAAGGTAGAATTAAAAGAGTTCTGCACAATATTATTCCTAATTTCTTTATCTGTAAAATAGATCACCACATCTCTAGGCAATTGCCTTTGCTTTGCCAACCAGGAGTTTATTCTGTAAATTCTATCAATCCTGCAATACACTTCATCAGGTTGAACCTTTAAGATCCCAGCCAGAATTTCAGAAGATATTTTCCTTAAATCATCTCTATTATTTTCCTGCAAACCTCTCAGTCTAATTGCATATTCTGTAAAATTATATTGAATCATTAAAACTTCTCTTTCAATCCTCTGTTGTACATTTTCTTCATTACCAATCTTTTGGTCAGTCTCCATTTTAGATTTGTCTTCCGAGCTATTATCCTGAGTGTTTATCAAATCCTTTTTAATTTTTTGAGTCATGTCATCCAAATTCTCTTCAATTTCCTTCATTTTAGACTCTAATAATTTAGTCTTTGCATCCACCCGAATCAGAAAGCCTGATAAACCATTAGTAGCTTTTAAAATCTTTTGATTCAAAAAGTCAAACTTTGATTTCACCAATTCACCAATTTCTTTAATTTCCTGCTTAAATTTTTCAAGTTGCTGGTTCACAATCTCATCCCTTCTTACAATCTCTTCAAGGATAAATTCTAATATATTAAAATCGGGTTTCTGACGCTGGAGAGTTGAAATTTGTTGGCGTAATTTCTTGAGAGGGGAAGTTCCCCCCCCCATTTGTCCAGCTGTATAAGTCCCGATGCCATTTCCCACACAGACAAGATTTAGCAAAAAAAAGAGAGTAGAAAACGAAAGGACTTTCCCTTAGAAAGAGAAAAAAAACTTCTTTTCAATCAACAGCACAGGAGCGAGGTTTTATCTACAAATGTAGCCAGTGATATTTATTCCGCTACATTGTAGTAAGGAGAAACGGAAGGACTTTCCCTTTTAGCCCTTCTCCAGCCACAGCAGACGCCATTTTAAAAGGTTCTTTTTCCCTCTTTTCCTCTCCTCTTTTCTCTTAAATAGATTTTGGAAGGATGAAATACTTGCAGTTCAATATTAAGGGTCCAGCTCGTCATTTCTTTGATTATTCTGTTGAATTCGCAGGCTTGCTCTTGACGCCTGGCTCTGCATAAGCAGAGGTCTCCCAAAGCCCGGAGCAGCGGCAGGGGATATGGGGCTTCTCATCCGCTCCGTCCCAAAAGTAAAAAAAAAACTTTTGGGACACTGCGGAGAGTTCTACCCACCCCTGCCGGCTTTATCTCCGTTTCCTCTTGGGAACGGAGTTTTTTCGAGCCGCCATCCGCTGTAACGGCGGCTCTATACAGGCAAAGGAAGCTGACGATCCCAAAGGAACGTCTGGCGGCGGCCAGCAGCAAACCGGAAGCCAGTCCAATCTCTTCTTGAAAGCCTCCAGTGATGAAGCTCCCATAATTTCTGAAGGCAACTTCTGTTCCATTGACTGATTGTTCTCACTGTCAGAAAATTCCTCCTTATTTCTAGGTTGAATCTCTCCTTGTTCAGTTTCCATCCATTATTCCTTGTCTGGCCTTCGGGTGCTTTGGAGAATAGCTTGACCTCCGTCCTCTCTGGGACAGCCCCTCCAATATTGGAAGATGCTATCATGTCTCCCCTGGTCCTTCTCTTCTCTAGACTAGCCATGCCCAGTTGCTGCAACCGTTCATCGTATGTTTTAGCACAAGCTCACATTTGCGAACTGGTATCGAAGGTAAGTGATTGCCATCCCTGGTTATATATGTTGATGGCAGCAAGACTACCCTATGGCACAGAAATGGAAGGACATTTCGATCCCCATCATGGACGGATGGCTGCAAAAATTGATGGAGTTATCAGAGGTGGCTAATTTGACCGCTTTGATCAAAGGGGAAAAAAATGCAAATACTTTTATTTCTACTTGGAAACCATTTATGGACTTTGTGCTCGTGGTGAGGGAAAAAAATGAAACATTGATTTTGGGTTATGCCAATGAGATAGATTTGTTGTTATAGAAATGGCTAGTTTAAAAAGTAAAAAGTTGAGCTTTGATGTTAATGCCTTATTGTACTGTACCGAAGGGAGTCAGAAGCCTTTTCTTTCTTTTTCCCCACTTCTTTCCTTCACTTTTCTCTTCCCTTTATCCTTCCCTATTTTTCCCATTATTTGCTTTTCTATTTTCTTTGTATGCTTTCATTATAAACTAAT